>PVIC010012568.1:0-39463 GCA_004025085.1 Thryonomys swinderianus
GAGAAACATCTAAGCCCTGCTAAGTGAGCCCCACTTGGGGGTGGTGGCTGTTAGACCATTTTAGGCCTGCAGTTGCTGCTTCCTGCGACCCCAGAGGTGGCAGGGCCAGGACAGACTCAGAGGCTGTGGCCACGGAGGCCCCGCGCAGGCTCGGCTGCCGCAGAGGGCCAAAGGGGAAGCCCAGCTGTTCCGAGCACGTCTGAACTGTCTCTACCTCGCATCCCCATTCCACAGGGATCAAAGGACAGGAAGATCCCGGGCTTTAAAAATCATGTCAAACGCAGCTGCCCAGAGCACGGCCCCCGGGTTCACTGCTCATTCTGTACTCTTCTGTGCTGAGCTCTCTCTTCACGTGTTTTGTCTGTTTTCAGTTGGGCTTTTGTCTTCTTCCTGTTGGTTCGTAGGAGATGTTTATTGCTCCACTGGGCAGTCCAGTCCAGGTAACACCCGTGTCCCAATACGCCCTCTGTTCATGGCCAGCCCTCTCATTTTCTCAGTGAGAGGGATTTTGATGAAGCCAAACTCATCACTGGGTTCTGTTAAGAAAATAGATTGCCCCATCCCAGGGTCACAAAAATATTCATCTGGATTTTTTTTTATATAGTTTTACCTTCTATGTCTGGAGCTATGGCCCCTCTTGAGTGACTCTTCATATACGGTACAAGACGGAGTCGAAGACAAGTCATCCTCCATATGGCCATCAGTTGTTCCAACACTGTTGTTCTGAAAGTGTTTTCTCTACGGAGGCACTTTGGTGCTTCTGTTGAAAATCAATCGACCGTATAAGTGTGTGTCTATTTCTGGCCTCTTTCTTCAGCTTCTTCCATATATGTATCCATGTTTCAGCCAACACCACACTGTTTTTATTATGGTAATTTTTATTATTCATTGAAGAGATGAAAATTAAAACCATAGCAAGATAAAAGTACACACCCATCAGGAAAGCTAAATTTAAAAAGACGGAGGCCAGGGAGGATGCTGAGTGGCTGGAGCCCCTAATCACTGCTGGTGGGGACAGTAAAGGGGCCCCAGCACTTAGGAAAACTGGGACTTTCTTCTAAACTCTGAAGCTGTGGCCTCCCCATGACCCACTCATTCCACTCCTGGGTGTAGAAATGAAAACACATGCTCACATATAAACTCTTGCACATCAGTATTCCTAGTAGCTTTTCTTGTCATGATCAGACCTGAAAACCACCAGATGCCCTTCAAGAGGTGAATGAGTAAACAAATTGCAGCAAAATACAAAATTACAGCATTCTGTCCACCAGTTAAAAAAAAAAATCAGGCTATGGATAAGTGGGATAACAGATTTTGAAATGGAAAAACTTCAAAAACATGCTAAGCAAAAGAGAGCATACACAAAACAGCATTACCTGCAGTACCAAATTTGTAGAAAGTTCTAGAAAGCCTGGAGTTAATTCATGAGTAAAGAAATCCTACCAAAAATGGATTTTGAGGGAAGGAGGTCTGGAGGAGGTAGGAAGAGCTCTCCAAACTGATGGAAATTTCTGTGTGATGAGTTTGAAGTTGTGCACTCTCGGCTGTGAAAAGTGCATCAAATCCTGCATTTAACCTTAAATGTGATGTTTTATAAAAAATATTTGAGGGCTGGAGATTTAGCTCAATGGATCCAACACCTGCCTAGCAAGTGCAAGGTCCCCGGTTTGATCCCCGGTAACCACATACAAGAATGCTGGGCATGGTGACTCATGTCCACCAGCCATCAGTACCACACACCACAAATGATGGGCGTGGTGGCTCACGCCTGTCATCCCAGCACTCGGGAGGCAGAGGCAGGAGGATTGCTGAGTTCAAGGCTTGCCTGGGCTACACAGTGAGCTCAGGGCCAGCCTGAACTACAAAGTGAGACCCTGTCTCAAAAAAAAAAAAGTAAAAATTTGAATTGTTTTGTGGAGCAGGATTTTTCCTTCTTACACTACAGGGCATGGCGTTTCGGTAGCTATGACAAAATGGGAAACTCTGGAGAAGACCTGAAGTTTGTGGTTTCATTTTGGCCACAGTTATATGCTGAACTCTGACCCTTCTTCAAATCCCTCTCCCCAAGCACCTCCACGTGCGAGCGACACGGGAAGAAGGTCATCGCAGATAAAACTGCTCAGAGGAGGTCACGCCGGAGCAGACTGGGTGCTCAAGCCAGCGTGACCGGTGTCCTTACGAAAGGGGGGTCAGACCCTCGGGGAAGCGCCACGTGCAGCTGGTGCTGCTGAGCAGGGAGAGAAGCCGGAGCGGCTCGTCCTGCACCCTCCGAGAGGAGGCGTAGCCCTGAGCACCGCGGGTCAGACTCGCCGCTGCACACCTCTCTGCCACTGTGTGAGCCCTTCGGTTTGCAGCGCTTTGCCATGGAGCCCTAGCACGCTAACCCAGCCATGGCACCATTTTCCCCATCAGCGCGTCTTCTGGCCACTGTGCCTAGATGCAACTCTGTTCACAGAATCTGCATTGACTGATTAAAGAAGGAATAATTCTTCTTGTAAATGGGAGACCTAAAATCCTATAAAAGAAGAATCACAAAAACAACAATGTCCCCTGACTCGAGCCTCACAAAATGTTCCAAAGAACTTGGTCATTTCACCCCCAAAGTCTGTAAGGCAAATATTGTACCCATTTTGCACATTAGACAAATAGGTTCCTGTCAGACAGTGGTGAGTCAGCGAGCACGAGCTAATCTCTCCTGAGCTTCCCTGTGGCTGCTCCTTCCTGAAGGGCTGAGTCTCTACCGGGGTTGGAGGCCCAGCATCATGAGTACCTGGCTGGTAAGGTCTTCCTGAGGATTCCTGGCCCTGGAAACACAAATCCAAATTCCAAAATCAGGTGGCACTGGGGAGCCAAGCCAGGTCAGCACGCATCCTATGATCCCTTCTCTCTCATGCAAACCAACTTAACCCCAAGCCACAGGGCTCCGAGGAGGCCGAGGAAAACCCCTCCCCAAGATCTGGCGCCACCAGCAGCCATGTCCTCTCCGCCCCTGAGGCCCTGAGCTTCCTCCTCAGCCCCTGCGCGGAGCAATCCTCTGCCCAGGAGAGGCCTGGGGATGGACGGAAGAAGGAAAGGCCATTTCAGAATCTTGCCCAAAATGGGCCAACCAGTGAGACCGCGCGTTACCCACTGCCGGAAATGGGACGCCCAGAATAACGTGCAATAACTAGTTGAGCTGATTTTGATGAGATATATGTCCTTTTTAACTGAGATAATAACAGAGAAGCTCGCATCCGCGAGGGTAGGTAAAGAAGGCGCCGTTAACACCACAGCTAGAGGACTTGCGAAGCGAAGCTTCTATTAAAGTCGCTGCCAAAAAGTCACTTTATCTTCCCTCCGATGCAGCTCAGATTTTATCTACCCTTTTATTCCTTTTGTCCTTAATTTTAAATCCTTTTCATTATTATTTTTTCCCATGTAAGCACCAAGGGGATTGTTTTGTCCCGGTTCTCTTGGAAGCAGCGATCCACAAGAGAGGCGTTCACTTCATTTGGGTTGCATTTTATAGCCACATCGTGATAAATTTAAAAAAAAAAAAAAAGCTCAAAAACTGACTTCGCCCATGAGGCGCAGGCGCTGCAAATAGTTCCCCGGGAGTCTCGGCCCCGCCTCCGTGGGTCCAATGAGCCTCTGGGAAAACAAGTCTGGGGGCAGCGATGGTTCCGCCACACCCTTCCCCAGAGCCGGAAGGTCATCTCCTGCATTCCTAACAGCACAAATAAAATACTTTCACTTCCCTGCACCTTAACTCAGACCTTCCAGACCCCACGCTGTGGGCAAGTCCGAGAAGAGAGTTATTCTTTCTTCAGTGGACATAAAGTCAGTATGTCGGAAACGTCTAGCCGGGACTCTGTTTTGTGCTTTCATGGGCGCGCCCCTCCCCCGGGGCGCGGAGGAAAGGGCTGGCGCGCCGCCTCCCCGATCCAGTGTCGGCCTCCTCTTTTCTGTGAAGTTTCCTGTATCACCAAGTGTCTCATGACTCGTACTGTACTTTACAGCCTAAGATTTGCTTCGTGTTAATACACTAGTAATGTTTTAAACTATTGCCAGCAACAAATAGCAGTAGCTTTCCACCAGCCCTCTCCTTATTCAGCAAAAGACACTGCACAGGGCCAGAGATTGAGCTCAGTGGTTCGGGTGCCTGCCTAGCAACCACAAGGTCCCTGGTTCGATCCCTGGTAACCACACACCACAATACCAGGTGTGGTGACTCACGCCCACCAGCAATCAGTGCCACATACCACAGTGGTGGGCATGGTGGCTCACGCCTGTCATCCCAGCACTCGGGAGGCAGAGACAGGAGGATTGCTGAATTCAGGGCTTGCCTGGGCTACATAATGAGCTCAGGGCCAGCCTGAACTAAAAAGCGACACCCTGTCTTAAAAAAAAAAAAAAAAAAAAAGATGTTTGTCGGTTTTACAAAGCATGGCTCCACTGGAGAGGATTGATATCAAATACTGCACCAGAGTCAGCAGCCAGGTGTTTCCTACTCATTTGGGTCTCACAGTGCTGGAAGCCTGAGAGCATGTCAGATATGGGCGGAGCTACCGGGCGCTCCGAAGCAGTTTGTAGAGCTCTACCCAGGCTCTAACCAAGGACAGCAATTTTGAACACATTCAAAGAGGGGCATGGCCATCTCTGCAGGTGGCTCTTTGTGAAAATGAACTATACTTCTGACACGGGGCTAAGTTAGCCGGTACACTGGCCAAAATATTTTAGGGCCTCACGAACATACAGGTCCACAAGTATTTTCCACGGAACATGTGCTTTATGTTGACATTAGCGCTTGTACTGTTCCCTGTACATCAGCTTGTCTCCAAAGGCTCCTCCGGCCGCTCGGCCCTGACCCTCAGAGGTCACCTCGCTGTAATACTGTTACTGTGCACCTCTTGATACAAGAGGAGGAAGGGCCCGATTCAACATCAGTGGCCAAGAGAAGCCAAATCCGGAAGAAAATGGATTCTAAATAACTGGACATCATGAGCTCTGTGTACAGCCGCTGCGAGCAGTCCCTGCTCACTTTACTGGGATTCGTACCTTTTGCACAATTGCTGTCCCTCTCCCTGAAGAAGTGACCGTATAGCCTGAGTCTGCAAAGCCTGCCACAGCTAGGCCCGCTGGCAAGTGCTTGCTAAAGCATCCTAAGAAAAAGAGGAGCTCTCGGGATCTGAGTTCGACCCGACCACAGCCACCTCGGAAGAGAAACGATTGCTGGTGACAGAGCCAGGCTGCCAGTGCCGTGAGGGTGGACCGTAGAATCTTGCCTGGGTCTTCACTGCCCGGCTGGGTTGACCCCTCTGTCTTTCAAAAGGACAAGTCCATGGCTTCTCATGGTCGACAGGCCCTGTCTGGGGACCCTTCACATATTGGATTCTCTCTTCCACAGCATCTTCCATTTTCTCTGGAAATATCCGACACCAAGCCAGACATCCAACCCGGAGACTTCCCACCTACTTCCAGCCTTTAGCTTGCTTTCCAGTCCTCTCCTGGGCCAGAACTTAGCTCCGTAAGCTCCTTCTTCCACCACCAGACAGCAGCCCTCGGGGCAGATCTGGGGTTTTCAGTCCACCCAAGCCCAGTGTGTGTTCACAGAACACACAAGGAGCCGTGCAGAGATAGCTGAGAGAGGCCCCGGTGGTGATCCTTCTGCACGGAGCCCTGTGCACTGATCTCTACTCTTCCCAGAATGTAATGTACCCTCCTTGTGTGCAAGTAGCATCACTGTGCTCTGTGCCTGTGACTGAATGCCAAGACCCTCTAAATAAAGTGATCTCAAAGTGGTCTCTGGGCTTCCCTGGGCCACCGGAGGGGGTGAGGAGGTAAACTGACCCCAGAACTTTATTTAGCATCAGCTGGTGCTCATATCATTGTGTTTTTCTTAGATCACTCTCCGTCATCTGTAGACAGAAGGATTCGGGAGAAATAGTCTAAATAAGCTGCCCAAGTGACTCTCAGTTCAGGCCAGAGGGCCATCTGATTGACAGAGCCTCTGATGAGGCTCACAACAGTATCCTTCCCAAAAAAAAGAATCAAAGCCTGGTGTCGAAGGAGAAGGACATGGTGACAGGTCCCTTCTGCAGGAGAAAGACACTCCAAGCTATGGCTCCCGCTGTGGGCATTTGCAGATGTATAACCTTCACCTGCGGGAGAGAGGACTTTACCTTCTCCGTTATGCTTACAACTCCCTCATCAAGAGCAGGCAGACGGAGTCCTTGCTGTGGATACTGCTGGGACCGGATGTCAGTTTCTTCACTCAGAACATTCATCGAAGAGCTCAACAAGTTCTTGTCAATAAAGGCAAAAACCACAGAACATGTGACCGTCCTGTTAGGGGAATAACAAGCCACAGTGTTCCTCCCACTCCACACTTGCCCTGATGGGAAATACCCCAATTATTGCACAGAATTTAAGAGGTTCGCCAGCATTAAGCTCTCTGGTTCCCCTTTGATTTAGAACCAAGCTTCCTTCAAGTAAAATGCCCAAAGCAGAGAAAAGCCAGGCAAAACCATGACACACGAGGCCCTTAGAGCAGTGGGGAAGCTTTGGCATCAGACAGAATTGGCCACACGATGTGGGACCCCTCATCTGAACTTCGATTTCCTTAACTGCGATGTGGGAATAAAAACAGTCACCCCATCTCCACGGTGTTGTGTAGACTCGATGTCATGACATTCCCGTGGCACCACTGAATAAATGGCCATTGACCGAGTTCAAACTACGTATCAGCAGTTTTATATAGGATATTTCTATGTCCTATCATAACTTCACAAAGTCGCAACTTGGTGAAGACTCAGAGAAATGGGTTTTAAAGCTAGCCAGCTCTTTCAGAGACTGCCGGCTGCAAAAGCAATTGGCAAGAGTGTTGGCTAACAGAGCCCCTGCGCCCGGAAGTGGGCATGAAGGACCAGAGGTATTACTCCCGAGCCAAGAAGCCGCAGGGCCTGGAGCCTGCAGAGCCCACAGCTGGTCGATGTTCGCCTATCCCAATGCACCATAAAATGTTATCGCTTTCATTTCCTATGTGTGTCAAGACATTTTTAAAGGCTGGAAGGCAGTGAGTCAAAGAGCTACAGAAATCCCTAAAGGGTAAAGTGGGGCTGAATTATTTAGAGGCCCCCGTTCACTGAGTCGTCAGACAACCCACGGCGCTTGCGCACAAGCCGCTTCTCAGAGGCCGTAGCCAAGTCCGCTTGGGCAGCCGGATTCCATCGGGCTTCGGACAAGCCGAGGGTCCCACAGTCAACGCCTGCTCTCCCCAGCCACAAGTCCCCCTGACGGCTAGATTTCTCGTAGCTAGACCTGGGAGCAGGGAGGGAGGTTAGTGGGGTGGAGAAGGGGAAAAGATTTCAATATCACATCTCGTTCCTTATTCGGGTGCGATGAAAAGTTCTTATTAAATCACAAAGCAATTAAAAAATTAAAAATTTCATAAGACCCTACATAAAAGAAATACAAGTGTTTAATGATGGATTAGGACGTGGAAGTAAGGGGGAGAAAAGGAAGTAAAAGCTCATTTGTCTCAAGGGGTTCCCTCTCCGTGGCGATAGTGGTTTCTGTCTTCACCCTCGTGCCAGCCGCAAGAACTAATAAATTCCGGCCTCCCTTGCCTAGAAGCCAAGGCCGATTAATATCTGCCTACCTTGTTACCTAATTCATTATGGAATAGCAGTTAATTTGATTTGATATTATTTTAATAAAATTCTGTAATATATTAGATTGTTTCAGGCTATCAAAATAATTTTCCAATTATTACGGTTACTCAAGCAAGTCTTTTTTCCCCCTTCATGAGCGGCAGTTGGTCTGACTCAGAATACATTAGCTCCTACAGCTTCATTCTGGCCTGGGGAGCAGGGAGCCGTGTGTGGCTACCCAGATAGCTCCACCAGGAGCAGGTGCCAGCGGGCACAGCCAAAGGCAGGACGGGGTGGATGAATGCACCATGATTCTCGGACCGTGCTGCGGGCATTCCTTCAACCGTTGGGTCAAGTCTGAAAGAATATTGAGAAATTTTGTATTTAAAAATAACTGAGTCTTGACAGCAACTAGTGGAACGTGGACTGTGAGCGAGGAGATCAGTAATGCCTGATGGGGAGACAGCGCTCTAAGAGTTCAAGTTCAACTTTCCCCTCCTTTGTCCCCCCCACACCCACCCTAGGCATCTGGTTGACCTCCCATTCATTGTGTGCGAACCGGAAGCGCTTCCCTCCCTGGTCTGCAGCTTTCTGTGAGATGCCAAATTCCATCACTGCTGTAGAGGCGGGGAACACTGACACATAACTGGCATGGAGGGGCTCGCTGCTGCTCTCCCTGCCAACACGCTTGGGAGGTGAGGCTGTGGGAGATCAAAGGTTAGAAGTTGGGGCGCGAAGCCTGGCTTGGCCTCTGAATGAGTGCTGCTCCCCGAGTGGCCACGGTGGGTGACGTGGGCCTCTTTTCTGTCTCCAGCTGGAGACCCTTGCTCTCACCCTTGTCATCTGAGTGAATAAATGATGTCTGTGCCCGGCACCAGGCTGAGGGGGACACAGCGGACCAGATCCCACACGCGCCCTGCTCAGAGCGCACTGGTGTGGCATCTGCAGCCAGTGCTGCTGCCACACGTAGTAGGCACTCAGCGAACGCAGCTGAGTAACAGATTGGCCTCAGGAGCGCTGCATGATCACATCAGGGATAAAGCGGGCGAGGACATTAGCTCCCCGTGGGAGAAGCTCGGAGGAGCAAGAACTGGCCCGGAGGAGCCGTGGCTCGAAGCCTCCTCGGAGGTCTAGGGAGCGAGCAGGGACTGGTCACGGGCAGGAGGACATGGCGCTCCAGGCAGAGCCAGCACCAAGCAGGGCTGGCGGTTGGGGCGGAAACTGCTCCGGCGCACGGGGGGATCGGTGAGGAGGGCGGGGTCCCCAGAGCTCGGCCCCGTGCACATATCATGTTGGGGGGGTGGCAGCTGCCCGAGCCCCTCATGTTGTAGGACTGGCATCTTTAGGATCAGGTGCAGGAGACCCACAAAGAGGCAGGGCTGCATGCCCTTGGAACTGGGTGGACGTATGGAAGATTCTGGAATCACCTCACCATGGGACAGATGCCAGGAGATGGGGCCCCGGGAAGAACTGTCTGAGCAGAAGGCCAGCTGGCACGGTGGCCATCCCAGCGGTCCTGCACCTTGACTGGGGCTCGGGTCCCCGCCCAGGCCCCGGTCCCCTGGGCTCACACTGCTCACCTTCCCCTGTCCCTGCCCAGGTCCCCAGTGCTGGAACTCAGCCCGCCTCTCCTCCAAGCAGACAGCACCCACCAAGCGCCAGGACCACATTGAGATGACGGGGGTGGGTGGGTATAAGGCTTGTATTTAAACTTTAAATTTTCACGTTCCATCAGAGTGTGAGGAGGAGCCCAGCGAACGTCCTCATTTGCGCTACACACCAGATCCGGCCGGCAGCGTGTGACTGCAGGCTCTTCCCCAGACCAGAGAGAGCTAAATGTTTCCCACCAGCTAAGGACATCGAGGCAGCAGGGACAGCACCACGGAAGAGTCTCAGGCAGAGGGACGTCCGGAGCTGCCGCGGAAGGAGGCAGAGCAGCAGCAGAAGTGTGCCGGAGGCAAGGGGAGGACTCGGAGGGGCACGCGTGGCAGTGTGTCTTTGATCACAATCAGGTTTTGTAGAGAAAACGTTCACCGTGCTTTCGGTCTCTCTCACGCTCGCTGTGTCATCGCAGCAGAGAAACGGCCCTGCGCGGTCCCTCTCCCAGCTGGGCGTCCTGCTGGCCACTGGTCACCTGCTCCCTTCCTGCCTTGGAGGGGAAGGGGACAGGCCCCGCTTGTGCCAGTCTGCCAAGGGATCACGGGGTTTGGGGGACAGGAGGGAAGCCCGGGAAGGAGTCGGTAGCCAGCTCTGGTCAGCAGCGGCCCAGAGGAAGCGGCCTGCAGGGGGCTCCGGGACCCTCCGGCTTCCCGTTCCGGGCAGACCGCGGGAACACCACGTTAGCTGCCCCTGGCAGCCGTGCTGCTCAGAAGCACATAACCCCGTGGGGGCTGCAGGTCTCTGGGGCCCAAGGCCTCAGGGATATTTCGGTCTCTAGACCTCTGCAAGACCCCAAGGACACAGATCAGCCGCAGACTGCACGGAGAGGGCGGCCTGGCCCAACTGGCCTGCACACGACGGGGCCTCAGGAGAACCCAGCAGCCTCAGAGTCCTGCCCAGTGGACAAGCCGAGGGGCGCAGGGGCCGGGAGGGGCCCCGACTCCCCAAAACACAGATCCTAGCACTGTGCTGGGCCCGAGCCCCGTGCCTGGCACCAGGACAAGCAGCACTGGCCCTCAGGCCAGGTCAGGCTGGCCCGAAGCACAGAGGGGGGTGGCGTGCTGTAAGGAGGTGGTGGGCCCCAGGGGGGATCCAGGCGACACAGAGCGAGCCGGAAGCGCAAGCAGGGCTGAGGACGGCTCAAAGCCGGGCACCGGCTGGGCACACTGCAGTGAGGGGGAAGGTGGCTGGAAGAAGGATGGCATGCCTGGAAGTAAGGAGGACAGAGGAGAGGCAGGGGCTGGCAGCCCAGGGACTCAGGGGAGGACAGAGCCAAGGCCGGTCAAGGCTCAGATGCGGGGGCATCGCTGAGAGACAGAAGGGGCCAGGGCAGTAGGGCCCCAGTGAGCAGGCGACCGTGCTCCTGCCCTGAAGCAGCAGACTCCCGAGAGGGGCAGGTGGCGTGGGATCTGGGCATCTGCAGGGAGGCAGGTGGCCAGGAAGTGGCTAAGGGCAGAAGGGCCACCGTCGACTGCACAGTGAGAGCCTGTGGTGACGCTTCCAGGAACTCAGAAGGACAAGGCCCCAGGCTCTTCTGGGTTTCTGTGTCTCCGGCCAGCCTGCGCCACAAAAGTGAGGCCCCCACACTCCACAATGCTCATCAACCATGGCCCTCAGTGGTGAGCTCGAGAGACCCCGATGCTCACGTGTGTGCTCTTCCCAGAGACAGAGCTGCCCAGGGCCCACACCGCCCAGAGGACGGAGCGTCAGGAGCCGAGCTGGTGGCCAAAGGAACGAGGGCCCGGACACAAAGAGCCACTGCGTCCCAGCCCTGGGTGGAGGGAGTGTCACTGTCTGGGAAGCAAGTCTTCGCTAGATTCTAAAATCCCAGGAGCTCTCCAGGGAGACAAAGGGAGGAGGAAACGACCTCTGCGCCATCTCTCCACACCCCAAAATAAGAAAGTGTGGTCGTTCTGGGCGTTCCTCAGCCTGAAGCTGCCTCTACTCAGAGTGAAACCTTCACCTCCCATCAGGCCCTGTCTTGCCATGGATTCTATAGAGCCTCGGGAAGACGGGTCCATCCAGAATCCGTGCGTGTGACGGCATCTGGAGAAGGTGTTCGGTGAATGAATTTAATTTTAGAAGCGTGGGCCGAGGTGCTCCCGGGTTATCGGGTGGGTGCTGAGCCTGTGACAAGGTCCGTTCAAGAACAAGCCAGAAGGAGCTTCGAAGTGTGTGGAAGGCGAGGGAGACTGGACAGATGAGGCCACAAGCTGAGGGCCACTGTGGCCACCCGGCGCTGGACAGCAGAGGAAGGAGCCCTCGGAGCGAGCATAGCCAGGCCCCTGGATCCTGAGCCTCCGCCCACCACGACTGTCACTGTCATTTGCAGCTTGTGACCTTTTGTTCCAGCAGCCTCAGGAACAAACTCACGCAGGCTGTGTGACTAGACAATTTTTAGAACAGAAAGTGCAAAGCAGCGAGGGTTCCAGTAAAACAATAACTAAAGTATTCATCTCCCCAGCAGAAAGGCTGCAACGTTATACGTGACATCTAATTGGAGCATTTTATTAGACAGCATAAGCTGAAGTGAAGAAGTCACTACACCCCGAGTTTGTCTGTTAGAATGGCCTGCGACACCTGTCCCCTGCTTTGAACGACACTGAAGGTACCCTCGTCCTGTTTCTATAATGTGGAAACTGAGGCCCAGGAGACTGAAGCGTCTGAAATCTCGCAGCCCGACAGCAGCCAATCCCGGTGGGGCCCCGGCTTCCGCCTCCACAGCCCGCTTCCGCCTCAAGCTGCTCCCTGCCCTTGCTGACTTTTACAGCATTGTACAGAGCTCGTGTTTCTGCCCAATACTGTGGCCAAGAGCGGCAGCCCAGGACCCAGAAGAAACCGCAGTCACCAGTTTATGTGTGTACCTGAGCCTCTTCCAAGGAAACCCGGGCTCCCCGAGGCAGCCCTGAAATGGGGGCGCACAGGCGTCCCCTCCCCGTCCTGTCCCCCGAGACCAAAGGTCAGAGCCTCTTTCACAGACTCCCCTGACAGAGAATCCACTGAACTGATGCAGACCCTGGAAACTGCTACAAGATGGTTTATAGTCTCTGTGGGGACTTTTCCCTTTGGTGGTAAAACTGGAGAGCCTTATCGCTCTTTGATAACTTTCCATATAACGTTTATGAACCCAGCAGCCAGCATCAAAGATGACGGGCTCAAGAGGCCCCTGTGATCCAAACCGAACTGCAGAACGGCATCCCCGAGACGGGGAGCTCAGGCCTGGCGGACGGCCTGCCCGGCGCCCCGGCCAAGCGCAGCTCACAGGCAGGAGGTGGCTCAGCAGCCGTCAGCACACTCCGTGGCGGGGCCGCGGGGACGGTCTCTCCCTTCCTAGACACTGAGGGAAGCGCGTTACCTCTAAAGCCTGCACACGTCCCTTCCCGAAACCCCAGGAGGCCGAAAGAAAGAGAAGCAGAACCAGAGTGGGGTGTCTGCACCCTGGCGCAACGGGGAGGTGAGCGGCCTGGGTGAGCAGGCGCGATGCCGACAGGCTGAAGAGGGATTCAGAGTGCGGCGTGGCAGTGCGCGCGTCGGTCCGGTGGGTCTGGACTCAGCCGGCCCCTTGCGGCTGCGTGACACCAGGCAAGACATCGCAGCCTTTTCGTGGGGCCGGCCATCTCTGCTGCCATCCTGTGGGGGTGGCATGAAGCCCAGAAAGATGGGGGCAATGAGTGATGCCATCCAGAGGGGCCAGTCCTGCAAGGAGGGTGGGTGAGAGGAAGGCCCGGGTGGACCGTGAGCGCCCGGAAGCCAGGCAGACCCAGCCTGAGTGAGTCCTTTGTCTGTTCATCTGTGAATGTGAAGTCTAGAATTTATCTCATATTTACTGGGCTCCGGGAGGACAGTACAGCAGTACCAGCCAGTAGACGGTTGGACGGTGTCTCTCCACACACAGTTTGTCACTATGATCTCAAAGATTTTTGCTGATACAGTAAAATTAAGGATCTTAAAATAAGACCCTCCCATATCACGGTGGGGGGGGTCCCCAAATCCAGTGGTACAAGTGGGCAAAGCCCCATGTGTTCTGTATGGTCTTGGTGATCTGCAGACTCCAAACGCCCAGTGCAAGTGGCGTTGGGAGCTCTGGGATCCCCCTGCGAGCCCCAGCATGGTGGCCGAGATTTGCAAGGCTGTTTCAGAAAGAACCCAAATCCTCTGCACCTCTGGAAGCTGCTGCGAGGCACAGAACAGATGCTCCTGGGTCTCCTGCCTCTGGCCACCAGGGCAGGAGGTGGGGCACGAGACCACTCTGTTGTTCCCTAGAGACCACACAGAGACAAGAGCCGGGTGAGCAGAGCCCAGCAGTTGCTCGAGAAGTTCTGCAGCTGTGCTGGTGGGGCCCGGTGGGCACCTCTGGCCAGGCACACCCTTCTGCGTGGGGGCAGGGCAGCACATCTCTCTGTCTGCACCTCAGAGCTTTCCCCAAACCCACCAACAGCTACGTGGCCTTCAGTGGACGGTACCTGCTTGGCCCCTCAAGGCTGTGCAGAGGGAGTGTGCCAGGATCCCCAGCAGCCGGCTCCGCTCCACGCATGCAGGATGCTCTCTCTGCTCTGTCTCCTGGTCCCCAGTCCTCACTTGCGGTATGTGGATCTCCGCGGTCCCTTTCCGCAGAGACTCAGAAAAGACTGAGAACCCAAAGGAATTAGCTACACGCCCCCAGAACACTTCAGTGGGTGCCAGGAAAGGTTGCCTTCTCCTCCTAACCCAGAGCAAAATCAGAGACAAGTTTGGAGTCTGCCACCAGCCAGCATCTCTCTGTGCCCTGGTTTCTTCCTCTGAAAACTCAGGTTACAGAGAACCATACCGCAAGCTAGAAAGAAGAGTGTAGCATAACTCAGCGCTCAGCGCGAAGCTCTTCAATTTCCAGGAGACACAGAAGAATTTCTTGTGATCTGGGGATAGGCAAGAATTTCTTCTTAGCAAAGACACAAAAAGCATAAGAAAAAGAGGAAACGATATTGATAAATTGGACTCCATCACTATTAAATATTTATGGTCTCTGAAAGACACTGTTAAGAGAGTGGAGACAAGCCAGCTTGGGAAAATATTGGCAAATGGTTTGTCTGACAAAGGACTCATTCAGCGTTTAAATAGAAATCTTACAATGCTATATGGATGGCAGCATGTATGTTCTGGTGTTCACCATCATCATTCATTAGAGCAGCTCAAACCTGGAAACCAAAACAAGGCCTGGAACACACCTGAGTAGCACAGTCCTTGCCTAGCATGTGAGACCCTAGGTTTTCTCCCCACCATTGCAAAACAAATAAATAAATGAATAACAATAAAACGAGAGACTTCTCCACACTCACCAGGGTAGCATCTTAAAGACTGGGGACAGCAAAAGCTATCAAACAGGGGCATATGAAAGGGTTCCACCACTTTGGAAAAGTGTCCAAAGCAACCATGTTTCCAACACGGTTTGCACACACACTCACAGCTGAGCCCTGTCCCATTCCTAGGTTTCCCTACAAGTAATGAACACATGTCCGCACAAAGCTGCACGAGTGTCCAGAGCGACTGCACAGCCACCCCTGGACGCACACTCTGTGTACATCCCACTGCATGGAATGCTACTCAGAAACAAAAGGGGTGAACTGTTAACACACGCTGGATGGGTCTCAGATACAGCTCAATGTTCAGGAGAAGGTAGCCCACAGCTACATATGACATGTGGTCGCTACACACAATGAACGCTTCCATGTAAAAAACTTGCTATGGAAAAAGGCACATTGCCATGAATCCCCTCACAATATCCCCCCTTCTTTCGAGTCTCATATCCTACTGTTCCTGCCACTTTCTGAAGCAGTTCTGGAAGTGTCCTTTTGTGAGGGTTTAGTAGCACTGTTGTGGCTGCTTCTATGTCCTGAACTGATTCCAAGCATTTACCTTTCATGATCACTTTGACTTTGGAGAGGAACCAGGTATCATACAGTGCCAGCTCCAGGGAATGTGGCAGATGAGAACACCATCATTTCTGACAACCCTGCCCTCACACTGTGTGGCAAATGGCCCAGCAGTCACCAGAATTTCGATCACAACTTGTAAGTAGGAGTCAGGACTCCCGAACTGCTTCAGAAAATGGCAAGGATGATGGGAGAAGGGTGTATTTTGAGGGACAGTAAAAACAATGCCTTACTATAATGAATTATTTTTATCTGAAGTTTTTTATCAGCCCTCATAGTTTAGGATTCCCACTGTAGAGATCTACAGTTGTGGGAAGTTTAACTCAGTCTCCGAGACACAGGCTTTGAAGCACAGCACTCTGTGCTTGAAGCCCCACTGGGCCTCATCCGATCTGTGTGACTCAAGCAGTCCCCTCACAGCTCCCGTGACTCAGTCTCCCCATCTATAATGAGAATAAGCGCATGCTTTAACGCTTTCAGCTGTAGGAAGCATCTGAACACAGAATGACCCCATAGACGTTAGATGCAACTATAATTATTATCACTTAGAAAGAGCATTAAACATGGAGTCAGGAGACAAGAACACAAAGCATCTCTGCTCTCCTGGGGTCTGCAGCACTAGGCCTGAGCCCTGCTGAGCTTGGTCACTGCCCTGACACTTCATGTCCTGAGCTGTGGTGCCATCCTCTGTGATGAGAGGCTGAGCACTGCAAGGAGACAGGCAGCGTCCCAGGACAACAGGAAGGAGCCCACTCGTAAGGACGAAGTTGACGTATGGAACTCTCAGAGGCTCTAGATGGGTCATGGAAGCGTGAGCTTGGTATCACATCGGGTCCTTCACTACTTCCTTTCTGGGACTCCTCCCCTACTCTGTTTCCCAACCACCATGAGCTAAGCAGCTTTGTTCCACCACACCTTCCCGCCATGATGTTCCTGCCTTGGAACCAGCCAACCATAGACTGAATCCTCTTAAATGTGAGCCAGATTAAACCTCCCCTCCTTGAAGTTGTGGATGTCTGATGTGTGAAGCAGTGGAAAGTCTGACCAATGAGCAGATTTTGGCCAGAAATGCTTGACTCAGGAGTCAGTTGTAAGACTTTTTAATTGAGTTGGATTCCAGACCATATTGCCCAGGAATGGACAGACCACGGGAAAGCAGATGGAGACATCACAGTGAGCCCTTGCAGGCTCTGTGTGCTGAGAGATTCTCCTCATCACCAAATCCTGAGTGAGGACTTAATGTTCAGAATCTGTGCCAGGTTCCAGGACAGAGGTGACCAAGCTCAGTGCAACCCAGGCCGTGCATCTGGGGGGGCTCAAGGCTGATGAAGACACTCTTGATAACCAAGCAGGGGAGACAGGACGCTGGCACTGAGGTGTGCGCCCCCTTGGCCTAGAGGCAAACAGCTGGCCCTGCACAGAGGAAGTTGATTCAGTCAAGCCTGGCTGGAAGAAAATGCTTACCAGTTGTAAGCAGACTGCAAAGTAGACCTCACTCAGCTCAGAGATCAACCTTATCTGACCTTATCTGTCAGAAAGCTGGGGAAACGGGCAGATGCCAGACTCCACCGGAGAAAGACCTGGCCCCGTGGACCCTGAGTAGCTGTGTGGCTTCAATCAGCTGGAGCTACAAAGGCCGCTCCTCTTCAGAGAGGACACCTGTGTTCAGTCTTCCTGGTCAGCCTTTTTTCCCCCACCCCAAACTGGCTCCCGTAAAGTTTGTGACCTCAAGACAACAGACTTGCACTGAGCTGTCAACCAGGCCTGTTTCCCACAGAAGCTTGTTTCATTACACATGTCCCAGCATAAATATTCACCTGGGAAGCACCCCAAAAATCCCTGAATCCCATTTCCCATTCTACAGAAGGAAACTCAGAGGCCAGAAGGACAAAGGGACTTAGCCAGATTTTCATACCCATTCTATACGTAATGAGTTTGACGGCATCCATGGTGGTGCCGGCCTCTGCATGTCACAACAGCCAAAGCAAGTTTCTGAGAAATTGGGAGAATTGCCCAAGGGTCACCCAGCCCGTAAGAGTCAGAGCTTGGATGGGGCCCACGGTTCTGACTCATCTGGTGCTGCCTCCCACAGCGAGAAGGCTGTGGGATTCAGCAGGAGGTCAAGACCCAGGGAGGCTGAGACCACAGAGGGTCCCATGTCACCCACTTCGGCGGTAGGAGTGGTCAGCTGCAGCTCACGTGGTTCTCATCTGTTCACAAGAAGCATGGTCGTGAAACTCCCAGACCTTAGAGGAGACAGACAGGCAGACAGACAGACAGACAGACAGAGACAGACAGACAGACAGAGAGAGAGAGTTCTGGGGTTGCTCTTTGGGACTCCCTTGAGTGTCCCTTGGTCCCCGCAGCCTGGAGACATCCCGGCAAGCATCAGTCCTGGGCCATCAAGGGACTCTTGTTTTCTATTACGCCAATCTGGTCTAGATCAGAGATAAGTGAGAATCATTTCTTCCAATGAAAAAGCAAAATCTTTGAACAGAATCCCCCCCACCAACAGCCATGAGGGTCCAGGGCCTGGGACTCTGAGGGCACAGCATATGCAGACCTTCTGTCCCCACCAGGGAGAAGGGAAAACATCAGAAGGAAAGCTAGATCCTTTGTGGTGACCTCAGCTGCAATACAACTACTCCTGAGACGACAAAGGCTCAGTGTCTACCGGAGGAACTCCAGGCTGGGAGGGCGGAAAGACTCAGAAATGAGGGATGATACTGACCTCACCCTCCTATTAAATGTCCCCATCCATCCAGGTCACCAAGCCCCACAGGAGTGAGGACAGTGTCAGAAGGTTTTCCTGGGGATCGCATTAGACAGAACAGCTGTCTTGTGACCCTGAGGTGCTCAGTGAGCACAGCTGGGGTGAGAGGCACGGAGCTGACATTCCTGTTTCTACCTGGATCACAAACCCTGTCATTCTGCTTTTCTTCTACGGGCTGGAATGGAACCCAAGGCCTCTCACATACTAAACATGGTCTCTACCACTGAGCTACACCCCAGCCCTTACTCTTATTTTTAAATCCTTTCTTGAGGTCTCTTTCTCTTTAAATATCCCTCTAAAAGATGGGTAAGCTTCAGATAAAAGAAAGAAAACAGGTGGGTAAAATTAAGTCCACAGATTGTTCAGCTCTGGACTGTGATCATCCAATTGCCAAACAAATCCCATAGAGTCGAGTCTGTCAGATCTCACAATCAGCTTTAAGGTCGATGCTGAAAAACAACATTCTAATGAAGTTAAAAACATGGACTAATTTCCTAGGCAATTAGATGAGTATCATGTGCTTTCCTTCACCCTGAATTTGTCATTTTCAATATCTCTTCTAAAGGGTACAGTCACTCTGTCAGACCCAGTGATATTTTCCCCCAATTGGGTGATGTCTCAAAAGTCACAGGACCACAGAACTTCAGCACCGCAGGACTGGAAGCTGCCATCGAATTTATTCAATCTGTTGTCCAACATGGGGCAGATACAGAGAAGGAAGAGAATTGCTCTATGTAGAGGCAGCATGGAGACCAGAAGCCTTAAACATGCTACTGAAAGTCTCTCATAATTTGGCAAGGCCACCAGCTAGTGAAATATAGCCTTCAAAGCTCCTTCAAGGAGTTGACCCTCAGCCCTCTAGTAGCCTATGGCTATCACATGTAAAGAAAAAGGAGGAATGTGAAGGGTTTGTACTTCCTGACTTCAAAACTTGCCACAAAGCTACAGTAATTGAGAAGTGTGGTACTCTCCTTATGGAGCAACATACAGATCAAGGGAGTAAAACCAAGAATTCAGAAATCATAGTCAATTGATTCGATAAATGAAGTGGAGAAAGAGCCGTCTTCAATGAATGGTACTGAGATATCTGGTCAACCTACAAAACAGGAAGTTTGACTCCTCCCTCCCTCACACTTGCATAAAGGGAAATGGAGCAAACACTGTAATATAAGAATTAAAAGTATAAAATTCTTAGAAAATAAGTTGAAATACATATTCGTGAGCTTGGGCTAACCAGTGTCTTCTTAGATAGAACAAAAGCACAAGCTCCAGAAGAAAAATATTAATTGGGCTTCACTAAAGTATAGAGTTTTTATGCCTCATAGAATATCATCAGAAAGCCAAAAGACAACTCCTAGGATGAGAAACAATTTGGGGATTCCATATTGAATAAAGGATTTGTTCTCAGAATATATAACATATATTTATAGCTCCATAATTTAGACATCTATAGCCCAATGGCTTCATGGACAAAGGCCCTGAGGAGACATTTCTCCAGAGAAGATACACAGACAAGCAGTAAGGAAAAGGACAGAGCTCTAAGCTGCAGATCAGCCACAGGATGAGGCCCCCTGAGGTGATGCATTGTGGTAAAGATGAAGGGACAGCCGATCCCGGTGCAACAGAAAGGGTATGGTCATTTTGTACAAGAACCGTGGCATTTTTCTAAAATGCCAAGCATCCACTTACTCTACAATTCAATAGTTTTATTACCAGGAATACATCCAAGAAAATGAGACCACACATCCACACGGAAACCTGTGTGTGAGTGTTCAAGCAGCATGGGTCAGCATGGTACTCCAAAATATGTAAAATGTTGACACGGTCAATTGCCCATCGGCTGGCAAAAAGATGGATCAAATGTGGCGTAGTCTGCCGAAAAGAGGAGAGTATTTAGCAGTAGAAAGGAATGAAGTTTTGGGCCGGAGGATTAGCTCAGTAGTTCCAGTGCCTGCCTCGCAAGCACAAGGTCCTGAGTTCGATCCCCGGAAACCACATACAGTGCTGGGCGTGGAGATTCACGCCCACCAGCAATCAATACCACATACCACAGTGCCGGGCGTGGTGGCTCACGCCTGTCATCCCAGCACTCGGGAGGCAGAGACAGGAGGATTGCTGAGTTCCAGGCTTGCCTGGGCACCATAGTGAGCTCAGAGCCAGCCTGAACTACAAAGTGAGACCCTGTCTCAAAAAAAAAAAAAAAAAAAAAAGAATGAAGTTTTGGTCCATGCTGCAATGCAAATGAACCTTGAAAGCATTATAATAAGATAAAGAAACCGGTCCTAAAAGACCACATACTGTACGATTCTACTTCTTTGAAGTGGATAGAAGAGTCAAATCCGTAGAGGTGGATATGTAGTTGCCTAGGCCTTGGTCAGAAAGCAAGGAATGAATAAATGGTCATGTCACTACTTTTTTTACCTTGTCCTTAAGAATCTTCAGTCTCACAAGTTTGTGAAGCCCCAACCCGATCCATAGGCTAACCCATGGATGGACCCCTAACGGAGAAGGCCATGGGGAGGTTGTGGAAACCAGAAGGTCAGCTACAGTTGGCAAAAGTGAGACTCCCGAAGCACCCTTCAGAACGGTCCTAACTCCTTCCTTTCTCTCTCTTCACTCTCGCTCTCCCCGCCTCTCCACCATGAAGTGAGCCGCTCTGTTCTAACGCACAGTCCCTTCCACGATGTTCTGCTCACCTAAGACCCAGAAGCAATGGCACCAGGTGACCACGTACTGAATTCTCTGAAACTCTTCTTTTAGATTGTTTGTCTTGGGTATTCTATACAATTACCAAAAGCCAACTAACACACCAACCCATCATTCATTTTATAAATAAAGCTTTATTGAGACACAGCCACACTCATTGGTTTGTGTTGGATGTGGATGTCTGTTGTCTGTGGATGATTTCTCCCACAGTTATGGATCAAGAAGATGAAAAAGTTCTAGAAATGGATGAGGGTGGTGGCTGCAAAATAAGGTAAATGTACTTAATGCCATTGAACTTTTCACTTAAAATGGTTAAGATGGTAAAATTGTGATTATATTTGTTTTGGCACAATAAAAATAATAAAACTTAATTTTTATCAGTACATGTTTTCAGTACATATAATTGCACCTATTATGCGGAGTCGGTACATGTACACAATACATCATAACTTTCTACTTCTGCTTTCTTCCATCTCTACATACCCCACCCACTTGCAAAATATCTTCCTGTTTCCTATTATATCATCCTTTATTTTGCTCTTTAAATTATTTATATTTTGAGTCTGTCATATAAGAGAAGCAATATATTTAAGCTTGTGTGCCTGATTTGTTTCTCTTAATATTATGATCTCAAGGTGGTTCCATATTCCTACAAATGACTTAAATTTATTCTTCTGTATGTGTTACATTTCTTGATTCTCATATGTTGAACTATCCTTGCATCCCTTGATGAAGCCTCCTTGGACATGTGCATGATATTTTTGGTGATTTGTTGCACTGTGCTTGCCAGTGTTTTGTGGAGGATTGTGCATCAACCCTCATAAAGGAGACTGGCCTGTAGTCTTCTTTTTAGCTGACTCTTGTCTGGTTTTGGTGTCGGGGTTATACTAGTTTGCAGGAACGAACTTGGCAGCACTCCCTCCCTTTAAATTTCAATAAAGAGCTTGAAGAGTGTTGGATTAGACCTTCCCTGAAGGTTTTGTGCGATGTAGCAGGGAGGCCATCAGCTCCTAGGTTTTTCTTAGTCGGTAGGTTTTTTATTACTGCTCAATTTCATTGCCTGTTATTGGATTATTCGGAGTTCTTTTCTCTTTTTGCTTCTGTGTTGATAATGCATATGCATCTAGAAATTATTAATTTCTTCTAGATTCTTTAGTTTATTGAAATACAGATTTTAAAGTAGTTACTAATAATCTTCTACATTTCAGCAATGTCCATTATGATTTCACTGTTTTCATTTCTCATTTCTAATTTCATTGATATGAGTCTTATAAACAGGAGTAACAATTCTATTTTCAGACAAGGTGGATTTCAAGTAAAACAGATCATAAGGGGCAAAGAAGTTCACTACATTTGGTTAACGGAATAATTCAACAGGAAGAGATAACAATTGTAAATATATGTGCTCAACTTCATAAAACAAATACCACTCATCATAAAAAATCAGATAAACATCAACATAATTCTATTAATTTTACTTTCAAATAAATGGACTTAATGGATATCTACAGAGCGTCCCATCCAACAACAGAATACATATTCTTCTCAGCAGCACACAATTTTCTCCAAGTAGGCCACATACTAGACCATAATGCATGTACAAATAAACACAAAATTATCACATCATAGTACAGTGAAACTATCAATCAGTAGAAAAAAACAGAAATTATGCAAACACATAATGGAAATTGAGCAACACACTCTTGAGTAATCAATGGATCACAGAAGAAATCAAAGAAAAAAATTAAACAATTCCTAGAATCAAATGATAATGCCGATACAGTGCAGCAGAACTTAGGAACACAATGAAAGCCATCCTAAACGGGAAGTTTATGGCTGTGAATGTCCATATCAGAAAAACAGAGCAAGATCAAATAAATAATGATGCACCTCAGTTTCCTAGAAAAACAGGAACAATCCAAATCCAAAGGTAGAGCAAGGAAGGAAATTATAAAAACCAGTCTGGGGCCAGAGGGTTAGCTCAGTGGTTCTGGAGCCTGCCTCGCAAGCGCAAGGTCCTGAGTTCGATCCCTGGTAACCACATACAATGCTGGGTGTGGAGACACGCCCACCAACAATCAACACCGCATACCACAATGCCGGACGTGGTGGCTCACGCCTGTCATCCCAGCACTCGGGAGGCAGAGACAGGAGGATTGCTGAGTTCGCGGTGGCTTGCCTGGGCACCATAGTGAGCTCAGGGCCAGCCTGAACTACAACGCGAAACCCTGTCTCAAAAAGCAAAAAAAAAAAAAAAAAAAACCAGTATGGAGGGCCAGAGATTTAGCTCAGTGGTTCCGGCACCTGCCTCACAAGCGCAAGGTCCTGAGTTCGATCCTGGTAACCACATACAATGCTGGGCGTGGAGACTCACTCCCATCAACAATCAATACCACATACCACAGTGCCAGGCGTGGTGGCTCACGCCTGTAATCCCAGCACTCGGGAGGCAGAGACAGGAGGACTGCTGAGTTTGAGGCTTGCCTGGGCCTCCATAGTGAGCTCAGGACCAGCCTGAACTATAAAGCGAGACCCTGTCTCAAAAAAAAAAAAAAAAACAGTATGGAAACAAATGAAATTGAGACAAATAATAATAATAATAATAATAATAATAATAATAATCAGTGAACCAGAGAATTTTTTCTTCAAAAGAATAAATACAATAGACAAACTTTTAGCTTAACAAAATAAAATAATTTTTAAGTGATGCGACAGATGGATGCTTGGGCTGGAGTTTGTCAACCTCCGGGACAATTCAAGTGACTGCTTCCTGGGTCAGAGCTGGTCACTCAGCAAACAGCACAGAGAGGTCTCCTGTGTCCAGGGCCGCGGCTGAGTGAAATCTGTGGACTTCCGCAGTGGAGAAGGGAAATCAATGACAGGTGACAAGCAGTTGCGCCATAATACGTCACCTCTCTGGAGTCAGCCACTCCAGTCACCCTGGCCACAGGTACTGGCCATTCTCACCATAGGGTGGAGTGGTCATCAGCTTACCATGATTTATATGCTACGTCTGCTGTTCTGTGGTTGGATGCATTCGGCTCTGAGCCTGTTTCCCCACCTATAAAATAAATATTAAGTTAATTTTTTAAAACCCACTGTGTCAAATTAACATTGATTTTATCTTTTAAAACTATGGAAATAACCCACCACACAACAAAAGCTCAGCGAGGGTTATCTAATTTCTTTTTATTTCTGGTTCTTGAATTAAGAATGACTAAAAGTAAGAGTCCCTAAAGGGAAGAAGTCAAGCGTTTTAAAAATTAACAATCAGCCGGGCGTGGTGGCTCATGCCTGTAATCCCAGCACTCGGGAGGCAGAGACAGGAGGATTGCGGAGTTCGAAGCTTGCCTGGGCTACATAGTGAGCTCAGAGCCAGCCCGAACTACAAAGCGAGACCCTGTCTCAAAAAAAAAAAAAAAATTAACAATCACAGGCAGGAGAATTAGCTCAGTGGTTCCAGCGCCTGCCTGGCAAGCGCATGGTCTCTGGTTCAATCCCTGGTAACCACATACAACAATACCAGGGGTAGTGACTCACGCCCACCAGCAATCAGTACCATATCCCATAATGCAGGGCATGGTGGCTCACACCTGTCATCCCAGCACTCGGGAGGCAGAGGCAGGAGGATTGCTGAGTTCGAGGCTTGCCTGGGCTACATAGTGAGCTCAGGGTTAGCCTGAACTACAAAGTGAGACCCTGACTCAAAAAAAAAAAAAAAGAATCATCACATCGCCAGAGAATTGCCTCAGCGCCACATGAAGCCTCTCCTGGCTTGTAGGGAGTGGGCCTTGAAGGCCACATGGAGACGCTGGTGGAGGCTGCAGGCACAAACACAGCTGCAGGGGTCTCCCTGCAGACAGAAAACACCTTCTTTTAGCTCAGAAAAGAGAGCCAGCCAAAGGAGGGAGAGGGTTTTGGCTTAGCAGTCTGCCTGCCTCCTTCTTTTGTTCTCTTCAACTGCTGCCCCTAGAACCTAACTGTGCCAACCAACAACCTGATCCCAAAATTCCAGCCTCTAGAATGCAAATTTCTACAACTACGCACCTTAAACTGCCTACTCCAGCTCCCTGCCCACTGTTTCTCAGAAACCCTATTTCAGAAGCCAGTTCTAGGGTCACTGGAGCCCACTTCAGCTCCCCTCAGCTAGGAGACTTGGAGGTGCGGATGGCTGGCAGGAGCATGGGGTGCTGGACCTGCCGTGGACAGCGTGGTCTCCGTGGGAGCCTCTCCCAGAAGGCTGGGCCCCCGGGGGCGGAGCACAGAGCAGAGAGCCGGAGGGCAAGGGCATCCGGGACAAGGGCCGTGGAGTCAGCCTCCGAGCGGGCTGCAGAGGCCCCGGCCCGGGACGTCAGACTCTCCGCAGGGGCTCCCGGGCGAGGGACTGGATACTCCACTCAAGGGGTCGCTGGTGCGAAGGGGAAATGACACAGAGCACTCTGCCTCCTGCTTCTTTTTTTTTTTTCCTTTAATGTTTTCTAATAATTTAAAGGAACGTCCTCTCTTCAACCTTAAGGAGCTAGAGATTCTTAAGGGTGAGACCAAAAGGCAGTGACGTGTTCATTCATCCAGTCATGAAAGTGGTTACACGGAAGCCAAGTGCGAGCCCACACTGCCCCGCGTGGCCGGCCTGCGGTCCCCCTGGCCTTCTGTGTCCACCCTACTTTCCTCTTCCTCCCTCCAGCCCTGCCTATCCCGTGGATCTCACGGTTCTCCTGAGGTCACCTTCCCTCTCTCCACCCCGTGACCCTGCAGAAATCTAAGTCAGGCCTGCCTTCCATCGCTCTTTTCAGGATAAGGCCCGCCAGGCTCACAGCCCTGCAAGCCACGACCTGCCAAGCACGGTCCCTCCCGGGTTCGGCCTCCTCGCCTCTGGCTCCCGCTTTCCCCACCAGAGTCCCTGTGCTCTTTCCCCTGCGGCCCACCTTCACCCCGGAGGAGGTGTCCCGGGAGCCGCCCCCACAATCCCCCTTCCGCCTGACCGTGGGAGGAGCGACAGCCCGAGGCTCCATCCGCCCCGCATCCGTGAGACATCGTCACGGGAAGCCGGGCTGTCTGTGCCAGGCAGAGGCGGGTGGACACGCAGGCCCTGGCCACCCCGCTGAGGGTGTGGGGAGCTTGGAGAGGAAATGACTCTCTTCCCAGCTAAAGGTGAGCTTGAGAAACTCTGCTGGCTGCCGGGCCTGCTAGCTCCAGGCTGACCAAACCAACCCTGTGGGTCGTGTCTGGCCACGGGCTGGCTGTGGGTAGCTGCAGCCACCTGCCCTACGTCACCTGTGTGCCAGTGCAGCAACACAGAGCTGGCTGCAGACACCCAGCTGGCACAGCCAGTGGCTGCAGAGGAAGCAGCCCTGGCCAACTAGGGCTGTGGCCTCCAAGCCGGTGACATCGGGTGCGCAGCCCTGCGAACACTGAGTCCCAGGACTCGAGGGCACTGGCCGGGAGCTGTGCCCCCACCAGCCGCTCCAGAAGGGCTCTGGGGCCAGCCCTGGAGGGGGATAGAGAAGAGAAAACAGATAGCGGGCATCACCCTCTGTCTTTCCAGGTGGGCACCTGGAGAGCTTGGCCAGGAGGGCCCTGCCCATCTTGTCCCCACCCGGAGAGGGGGTGCTGACCCCGAGGAGCCAGGCCTGCTTGGGGCACGCGCGTGTGCCCTGTATGCTGCCCGAGAAGAGAGGATCGTCCTCAATATCTTGTGGACTTTAGTAACTGCAGGTGGCACTTAAGGCTGAGCCCAGATAGACAGAAAATGCCGAAGTGCTAAAGAGCGGGCCTTTCTGCAGACATGGCCCGCTTGTTCCCGCCGGGCTCCAGGCAGCACAGCGCGGCTTCGCAGTGGTCCTCCCCTAGTGAGCCCGGTTCTATGACAAGAGAGGCCACCTGTGTCCGAAAAGTGGCAGAATCACGCAGGCGCCCTGGATCCGATGCCCCAGGAAGGTCAGCGTCGCAGCTGCCCGTCACTCCTCCCCTGGGCAGCCCTGAGGTAGATCCCGGCCAGGTGCCTGAGCAGTTGGTCATCTCCTGAGGGTGTGGCGGCTCCTGGGCAGGTGCTTTCCTCTGGGTCCAGGCCAGGCGGCAGTGTGGCTCTCAGCCCTTGAAGGGCAGAACAGGAAGGGCAGAGCTGGGAGAGCCTGGGGCCACCTTGGCCTCTGCTTCTGCTGGTTTCACAAGTGACACAGAGACTCGGGACGATCCAGGGCGAGGTTCAGTCACCCACACAGCACCTGGCCCCAAGGACCCCAGGGCTGAGCATGTGGTGCCAACCCCTGTCCTGATGGCCATCACCTTCCAGTGCAGCACAAAATGATCCTCCGAGGGGCCGGAGATTTAGCTCAGTGGTTCTGGCACCTACTTCACAAGCGCAAGGTCCTGAGTTTGATCCCAGTAACCACATACAATGCTGGGCATGGTGACTCACGCCCACCAGCAATCAATGCCACATACCACAGTGCCAGGCGTGGTGGCTCACGTCTGTCATCCCAGCACTTAAGAGGCAGACTCAGGAGGATTGCTGAGTTCCAGGCTTGCCTGGGCTACACAGTGAGCTCAGGGCCAGCCTGAACCACAAAGTAAGACCCTATCTCAAAAAAAAAAAAATGACCCTCAGAGAATTGAGACAGGGACAGGAACTATGACCAGCAGATGCAGAGGGACATAAATGTCCAAACCCGAAGGCCAGTGGCAAATACCAGCGAGGCAGACAGATGCACACCGAACAGCATGACGGTCAGCATAAGCAAAGTTGTGCTGCAAGAGGAAACAATGGTGCAGGTGCGCGCTCACACCACGGCCCCAAACAGGCTGGTAGGGGAGGATCGCCACTGCATGCTCAGGCTGACCAAGGTGCCGCCATCTTGCAATTACATGAGCCGGAACATACCCTGGCAGGGAAAGAATGCCAGGCTGTCCTGGTGCGGCCACCAAGTGCTTCGAGCCTTCAGAAGCACATTTCACTACTACTAAGTGTCCTAACCCACTCCCTAACTGTCCTCCACTCATTTCAAATCAGTCCCGGGTCTCCCCTGAATTATAGAGGGTTGGGATTTCCAATCCTCCAATGAGCCCAGAGAAAGAGGCAGAGGATGTGGGTGAACCCTGCGATTCCAGACTCATTCTGCCTAGAAAATGCTGGGGTTGCGTTTTTTTCTTCCACCGAGAATGTCTCTCCCTTTTCTTTCTCTGAATACTGCCTCTGTATCTACCTTCTATTTTCCCACTTTCAATAAAAACACAAGCATAAGAAATCTCCCCCACCCAACTCTCCCGTAAAGGACAAGTAACACTCAGCATCAGAGCATAAACAGTGGGGCTGTGTGGAGATGCGGGGTGACAGGACAGAGCCTCCTTTTTCTCCTTGTGTGGACGGGAAGACAGGACTGGATAGGCCAGAGCTTTAAGGTCTTTTTTTAAGAAGACTCAGCTGTAGAGCAGGGACGATCACAAACCCTGAGTCACACCCAGGGACCGCGGTCGCCAGGGAATTCCTTCGGCAACAGCCCTGCAGAGAGGCCAGATGCCGGTCAGCTCTTGGCAAACCACAGCTCTTGCTATGCAGCCCTCACCTCAAGGCGTAGAGTCCGTTCTCTATCTGCTCCGGTTTTCTCACTGGGGAGAGCAAAGAATGCACTGTGGTTACAAGGTCCTCTATAATTATCACTGGTTGCACAGGGTGGTGCCATATAGTTTTGCAGAAAATGGAACAGCCCCGAGGACAAAATTGTAACATGGTAGTAGTAATAATAATGGTAATAATAATAATAATAACCTAGGTTTATTAGGCACTTAGTAGAGCAACACGCTAAGTGCTTTCCAAACACCTTCCTAATCGCTAGCATCTGGACCAACTTTGGAGCCGACGAAGCATTTCTGAGGTCGTGTCACCCACAGAACCCCAGCAGCCGGCCCACGCCCCTGCGTCCTCTCCCGCTCACATGTGAAAAGCCCGGCCAGGGTTTCCTGAAGTGAGGTGACCTGTCCCGATTGCTGTCGACAGAGGGGCCCTGGATTCGGGCCTAGGCACTCTCCCCTCCATAGGTCCACGCTTCGGGCCGGGGGCTCAGGCAGAAGCCCTTGTCTAGCACACAGGAGGCCTTGGGTTCCACCCTCAGCACTGCAAAAACATGAAACAGAACCAAAGACCGTGAGGAAGGTCCGTCCGGCAGGAGGTGCTCACATGTGGGGCCTGCGGGCTAAGCTCCTGAGTAATGCAGGACCCTCCTGGCATCTCCAGGCCCCGCCTGGCCTGTGACGTCAGCTCCCCACCCTCCAAGCCTGTTCGCCCTCCTCCCGGAGACAGGAGGCTCTCCAGGGCTGAGCCCCGGGGAAATCCCTGCAGACAGGGCCTGTGTCCCGCCTCTCTGGCTGGCTCAGGAGTATGTATCCTTGCAACACCCAGCCAGAGCAGCCTGGTCTCCTCTGTCCTGTGAGCTCCTCCCAGCAGCGATCACAGCTGCGTCATCCCTGCAGCCATCTGTGCCTCCTGCTCGTCTTGCGCGGGTTTGAAGGGCAGAGACCGTTATTAAAACATGGCCATGGGCCTGAGGGTTAGCTCAGTGGTTCCGGCACCTGCCTCACAAGCGCAAGGGCCTGAGTTCGATCCCCGGTAACCACATAGAATGCTGGGCGTGGAGACACGCCCACCAACAATCAACACCGCATACCACAATGCCGGACGTGGTGGCTCACGCCTGTCATCTCAGCACTTGGGAGGCAAAGACAGGAGGATTGCTGAGTTCACGGCAGCTTGCCTGGGCACCATAGTGAGCCCAGGGCCAGCCTGAACTACAAAGCAAGACCTTGTCTCCAAAAAGCAAAAAAAAAAAAAAAAAACATGGCCATCACTGGAGCCAGTCTGTGCCAGGTGGTCTCTGGGAACATGTCCGACGCACAAGTCGCCCAGCACTGGAGGACCCTGTGAGCTCCACAGCAAAGGCAGTGTTTCATCACTTTCTGGCCATGTGAAAAAAATATCTGACACTCACAACTTGCAGGGGGAGAAGTTTATTGGGGTTCATGGTTTTTAGAGGGTTCAGTCCATGGTCTGCTGGCTCCAAGACAGAAAGAGGGTGGTGGGGACCGCGTGGCAGAGGAAAGCCACTCGCTCACGGCATCCAGGATGCAGAGAGAAGGGACGGGCCTGGGAAGAGAAGACGCCCACCCAGGCCACCCTGCAACCCAGCTCCACCGGCCTCACCTCCTGAGGGCACATTCAGCTATGAACTCGCAGGTAGACGAAGCCGGGGATGAGCACACGATCCACCCATCTTCTCCACACATGTGAATTTCGGGGGACATTTTAGATCTAGGCCCGAACAGCCAGAGGCCTCGGACAGGGTGTGGGAGCATCCTTCCTCAGCACGCAGCTGTGAGCTCATCCTCACCTGTCCGTGAAAGGGACACGGAATAAAACTTCAATTCAAAGAGTAAACTTTAATTCACAAATAAAAACTGTACATAGTTTTGGTGTGTAACACACTGGGATACATACCTACAGGATGGAAAGGCTCAATAAGCTAATTAAACGTGCCCCTACCTTTGTGTGTGTGCCCAAGGTGACCTTCAGGGCAAGTACTGCAGCCACCGGAGCCCTAGTCTGGGCCCACACGACCGTGGCCCCACGGTCAGGACCGAGCAGTGCTGGCTCTTCTCGGGGTGCTTGTCTGTGGACACCCTTGGCAGTGCCACCGAGACAGCCGCTGCGCCCACACCGCCCCGTCGAGCGCCCCCCAGAGGATTCTGGCCTCCTGCTCTGGAGCAGCAGGGCCACGCCTGCTCTGCCTGGCATCGGGAACGTCACCGCTCTGTCTCTCCCCAGTGTGACGCCCTCTCTCTGAGCTGCCCGGCTGGCACAGGGACGTTCTGGTCACATGTTGTGCCCTCCCCGGACCGTGCTGACGCCCCGGCCTGTGGCTGGTCTGGTTGCTCAGGTCCAGACACAGGAAGCTGGTGCTGTGACAGGACAGGCCTCCCGGACGCCTCTGTCCTCGAGCTGGGGACAGCCAGAGCCGGATACCTGCTCCTGGTGAGCGAGAAGGGGCCCTGCACGGCCTCACTTCCACCCTCACCCCCTTCCCTGCGGGCGCCCGACCTGAGGACCTGGGCACACAACGGGGCCGCCTCCAGCTCCTGGGCTGGTCCCTTCGCCCTCTGCCTCCCTCCCTCCATCTCCTTCTCCGTCCCTTCCTCCTCCCACTCCTGCTTTCTTCCCTCCCCACCCCGAGTTTCTTTCTCTCCCCTTTGCTCCCCTGCGGCCCCCTTTCTCACTCACCCCTCCACCTCCACCGACGGCACAGCCGCTGCCCCTGCCAGGCCCGGACACTGGGAGCGGCGCCTGCTCCTTAGAGCCTAGTCAGTGACAGCAGCATGCCACACAGGACCCGAGGGCCACGTGGCACAGACTCAGATGCTGGGGAGCGCGGGGCGCCCGGACGGCCCGATGGCCCAAGCTCTGGAGGCTCGACTAGGAGTTCGAGGCTAAAATTGTCCCTCAGCCCTGCTCAGGGGAGTCCCTGTGGGTGTCACCAGTGTCACAAGCTCGGAAAGCTGGCACTGGCCTGGGCGTCGTCTCCCTTCCCTGGCTGCTATGGGCGCCGCCCCTGCTCCCGGCAGCCTGGCACAGCCAGACCTCGTGTCCCTGGCTGCCCACTGCCCCCGCCCCACCTGTCCCTGCTCCCTCCCTGGCCTCACCCTTGTGTTTTCCTCCACAGGCGGCGGCCACCTGAGCAGCAGCCCCGGGCCTGGGCCCAAGAGGCCCCACCCGCCCACGCACAGGACAGAGCCGCGTCCCGGAGGCCGGGCACCGCGGGTACAGAGGCTGAAAACCAGCAAGCACCAGGCCAGGGGTCAGGCTCAGGAGCCACGCTCTGTCCCCAAACCGGTGTCCTCGAAAAATGAGTCTCACCTGACACAGGACGCCAAGCTCCCTCCCCACCGCCAGCCGCGCTGCCGTGCCCTCCCCTGCCGGCTGAGCTCCCCACACGACGCAGGAGCGCGTCCCCAGCGCCGCCGTGGCCCCCTGTCGCTCGCCCCACCCTGCCCTGCTCGCCTCTTCCTCCTTCTCTCCCTCCTCCCCCACTTTCCCTCGCTGCCCTCCCGTCTCCCGTCCTTTCTCACAGGACTCCCAGCCCAGAGGAATTTGTTTGGGCACGTGAGTCCCGAGCCTTAAGGCAAACGTTTGTCCTGGAATTCCTGAGAAGTCACTTGGCTCCTCTCGCGGGCGATGCAGGAAACCCCACAGCACGTCCGCCGCCCGCCCGCCCGCCCGCCCGGGCCGCTGCTGCAGGGGCTCCGGCGTCTCCCGCTCAGTGCGCGCAGGAGTTAGCCCAGGGCAGGGCTGCCGGGAGCCCCCGGGTGACTCGGGCACCGCTGCAGCCCTGGACAGCGGGCAGCGGGGTGCTCGCTGTTACTCTCCAGTGGCAGGAGGTTGTCGCCGGGCTGCCTCGACCCCCGGGCGGGTTCCGTGTGCCACCCGGGGAGATTCCCCAGGGTGCCCAGGCCTGGCCGAGCCTGGGTTGAGAGGACTCGGGGGAAATGGGGAACTCTAAATTGTATTTTCACTCCTGCACAAACTGTGACTGCAAACCACAGTGGGTATTTAAATTCTTTTAAATTTATTGCAGTGAAAAATACCTTCTCATGAATCTCCCTCAAAATACAAGTCCTCGCCGGGCGTGGTGGCTCACGCCTGTCATCCCAGCGCTCGGGAGGCAGAGACAGGAGGATTGCTGAGTTCGAGGCTTGCCTGGGCTACAGAGTGAGAGCTCAGGGCCAGCCTGAACTACAAGCGAGACCCTGTATCCAAAAAAAAAAAAAATACAAGTCCTCGCTTCCAACAGGCGTCTGGCCTCTGCCCCCACCACCCCGGACTCTTCCTGCAGCAGTTCTGGGGCCTCGATTGTACCGCGGAGGCCGCCTGGGTGTCCCGGAGCAGGGCAGACTCCGCCCTTTCCTGGCCGTGGGGTCTGGGGAAGGTGCGGAAGTCTCCCCGCACCCAGGGGAGGAGGTGGGTGCCGGCAGCCCTGTGCCTTCACGAGCTGCTCCGCCGGGGCACACGCCGCGCCCGCGCTCAGCGGCCTTCGCTCACAGCTCATAAAGACCCTCACAAACGCTCCCAGCGCCGCCGCGGAAAACGGCAAGGACCGCGGGCTGAGCGCGGCGAAGCGCGGCGGGGGAGGGACTCACGCTCCCGCGTCTGCTGCCCTCGGGACCGTGTTCGTTTACGCCTCGGCCGCACGTTGCGGTCACACCAGCCCGCGTCCGTGGCCGCCTCATTCCGTCGCTCGTCCACGATGGCTTCTTTGACTGCCTGTCTCATTTTTTCCCCTCCGCGTTGCAGCCGTACATAGAGAAAAATATAAATAAAGACACGAGTCACCTTGTTTACTTACTGGTTTATTAGTTCACCCACCACCCCGTGGTCTGTGCGTCCACCCCCCGCCACGCAGTTCCCCACATCTTTCCGCGGAGGCCCGTGGCCCGGCGGTGGCCCGGCCCTCACACTCCAGGGCTCTCCTGCCTGGGTGCCGGAAACCACGGGGTGATCTGCACCCAGTGTTGACCGTGTTTAGGTGCGTTTCTTCCTCCATACCTATGAAAACGTATAATTTATAAATTAAGCATAATGAGAGATCACAACGACAGCCGATCATAAAAGTATAACAATAACTGAATTAGACTCGTGGCCACATAAGGTCATAAAAGTCACTTAAAGCTGATCAATTGGTTTGTTCCAAAGTACTAGCATTTTCAGAGCAGGGTTTTCCTTGGGTTCCTGGACATGCGGGAAAGGAAGCCACAGAGAGGGGACTCCTATCGCGGGGTATGTAAGACTGCGCTTGTCCACAGACCGTCCGTGATCCCTGCACCCCGTCTCTGTGGACTCCTGAGTCACGGCTCCTGCCTGTGAGACGTGACCCCACCTGTGTGCGTGTCGGGGCTTCCGTGGGACGGACTTCACGGCAGGAAACCTCGCTCCTGGCTCCCGCCTTCTCGGCTGCCTGTGGTACACGAGCCGCTCAGCACACCGAGACGCTGAAGGGAGGCGAACCCAGGCCAGAGACAGCGGAGCCTGAGGTTCCTGTCACAGGGCAGAAGGTGCAGAGGGAGGTGCATCAGGGCCAGGCGGTGGGAAGCCACCTGACGCAGCTGTCGGAAGGGCCGAGGAGGCGCCACACCTCCACCGAGCTGCCCGGGGAGGCAGCGATGCTGTGAGACCCCTGCCGGGCCAGGAGGACTCCGCCCTGAGCCCCCAGAGGTGGGAGTCTGACCCCCTCAGGAGCTTATGCTGAGGCCTCCGTGGAGAGCAGGAAGGCCCTGCTGTGCACAGGCCGTCTCCTGTCCACCCCATGGAAGGACCCCGAGCGCCCGGGCCCGGGCGGGGCGGGCCCCATGCGGCCTCGTGCCCTGTCTCTCGGAGCCAGATCAGGCAGCTGGCACAAATAGATGCTCAGTAAATCCTTGTGACTCAAGCTCCACCACAGGAGGTCAAGGGCCATATCCCACCCAACGTAAGCACCTCTATTTTTTTGTGTGTGTGGTACCAAGGATCGAACTCGGGCCCTGTGCTTCCAAAGTAAGCACCTTTATTTTTAACTATTTATATATTCATCTTTGCTTTCAAATCTTCATTTAAAATGTAAATTGCTTCTACACAACAAAGAAAATAATCCTCAGAGCAAAGAGACAACCTGGAGGATGGGAGAAAATGTTTGTCTTCCACGCCTGAGGAGAGTTAAATTGGTATCGGATTATAGAAGGAACTCCAGACTCAACAGCAAAAAGACAAATAACCTACCTTAAAAATGGGCAATGTCATGAAATAGACATTTATCAAGAAAGACATGCAAAAGAAGATACACACATGCAAAAAAGAAATCCATGTCACCAGCTATCATGGATTGTAAATCAAAACCACACTAAGGTATCGACTCACACCTGCTAGAATTGCTATTACCAAAAAGACAAAACACAGCAAGAGCTGGTGACGATGTGGAGAAGGGAACTCTTTCACACTGTGGGCAGAACAGAAATTAGTTTTACCATTACGGAGAACAGTGTGGAGATTCCTCACAAAATTAAAAATAGAACAACCATATGATCCAGCAATCCCACCCTGGTTATTTATGCAAAGGAAATGAAATCAGCATGTCAAAGAGATGGCTACACTCCCATGTTTATGGTCTCAACAGCCAAGAAATGGAAACAATGGACAGCCTGTCAGTGGGTGAATGCATAAAGGAAACTCAGTCCACATACACCGTGGAATACTATTCAGCCACAAAAAGGAATGTAGCGCTACGGTCTGTGGCCGCGTGGGCGATGCTGGAGATCATCATATCAAGGGAAATAAATCAAGCACAGAAAGACAAGGGCCACGTAGTCTCATCCACTGCTCGATTCTAGTACAGCTGAGCTTGGAGAAGTTGAGAGACAATGCTGGTCACCAGAGCCTGGAGACAGGATGAGGAGAGGCGGGGAAAGCTTGCCAGGGAGTATTAGTTTACATGTGGATAATAGTAGGGAGTTCTGGGGGCGCTACTGCAGGCAATGGACTATGTTCTTCAAAAGAGCAGAAGAAAGGGTTCCAAATTTTTTACCATACAGGAACGCGAGGGGAAAAGGTTTAACTTGATTTTCATGGTGCACTATGTATTTGCATATCAAAACAATGCATTACCCCTAAATACGTATCACTTTGGTTTTATACAGTAGTTTAATAAAAAGACAGTGATAAAAAAATAAACCAAAAATACAAGTCTCCCCTCCCCCCATAAATAGAAAAACATAGTCTGTCTCTCCAAGATGGGAGATGAAGCCCAGAGTGTCCCCAAGGTCACCCTGCAAGGTGCTGACAGGTCAGAGCGACACCCCAGGGCTCCAGACCCCTGTCACCCTGCCAAGCACCCCAGGACCCCCGTCCCAGGGTCAGCCCTCCGGACCAAGCCCCGTGCCCACCCCTGCAGCCTGTCGGCTGCTGCCCATGGATTGTGAGACTGGCTGACCACAGGCAGCCAGCGAGCAGGAGGCAATATACCAAGGCGGAGGGCCAGGTATGCGGCATCTCAGGGAGGCAGTTCAGCTGGAAACCCCACAGGGGAAAGTTAACTCCATGTGGCCATGGTGTCGGGTTTTGAAACTCTATACATTTTTTTAATCTATAATTATGCGGTACACACCTAATTAAAATGGACTATAATTGTTGAAATATTTTATTGAAGTCATTTTTTTTCCAAACGACAGGTTTAACAGATGATAAAACTTGTCTTGTGGTTGACTGGGGCTGCCAGGAACCCGGGGCGGGGAGCGCAGGGAGGGAGCTGTCGGACAGTCACCCTGTCTGCATGCCAGCGCCGCATGCCCAGAGCCTCGCAGGAACCCCGGGCCCCGTGCCAAGCGCCAGGACAGAGGCAGAGGCCCGGGTGGGCGTTCTGCACACAGCACCCCTGAGGTCTGCCCTCGCGCCAGGGAGAAACCCTTTGAAATTGTGCGCGGGCAGCTGAGATCAGAAGAGCTGTTTGTTCAAAGGCGCGGGAGAGCGGAGGGCCTGCCCGGCGGCGGCCCACGTCTTCTGGGGCCCGATGGCCACAGCCAGGCAGGCCGGGGCAGCACCACGCCTGCGGAGGACACGAGGACACTCCTGTGGCCGTGGCCCGGCGACGGCTGCATGGATGGGAAACTGAGTCAGAGAAGAAGCAGAGGGTCCAAAGTCCTTCGTACGTGGAGGAAGCAGCCCGGCGGGAGTCCAGCCCAGCTCCATGGCCCGTGGAAGCCCCTTCACCGCTGCGTGTCCTGACTCACAGCCAGCTCGAGGCGCCTCCCTTACTGCCAAGAGTGGCTCCGCCTGGGGGAGGGCTGGAGCCCTGCTGCAGGGGAGCCGGGGTCCCTGTCCGCCAGTTCGTCTGTCTGTCCCTCCTCCCTCCCCCGCTAGCCAGTGACAGCAGGAAATTCCTCTGTCCGCCTGAGAACCCAGGAGCCATCGGCCCGCAGCTCTCCAGGAGACAGCCGGCCAGCGGTCCGGAGCCGCCGCAGGGAAGGAAGCAGCCCCGGAGTCGGCGCGCGGGGTGCTGTGTCCTCCGTCCAAACCGCTCCCTCTCCCGCGTCCCGGCCGCGCTGCCCCCGGCTGCTGCCCCCCGCTCCCCCTCGGCCTGCATGTCCCTCCGGTGTGCAAGAGCCGAGGCCGCGGGGGCTGAGGGGCCGGCAGAGAGGCGGCCAGCCTGGGGGCCGGGCCTCCCTCCACCTCTGCCCGGACTGTGCTCCTGCCCCCGGGAGACGCTGCCTGGGAGGAGGGACGAAGACCCCAGGGCCGGGCGGGAAAGAGGGCCAAGCACGCCGGGGCCTGGCCCGGGGCCGGCGCCCCACCTGCCTGCTTCTCCCGGGCGCTCCCTGACAGCTGCTCGGGAAGGGGGTTATTTGTACGGAGCAGCCTGACAGGCTCTAAATCCCTTCCCCGGGCCCAGGTTCCAAATTAAAACGTGGCAGGCTTGATGGCTGCCGCCCACCCCGCCCGCCCCCTCGGGCCTCCCCGCTCCTCCCTCCTGCCGAGCCCTCTGTGCCCCTGGACGGGGGCAGCACGGCGCCCGCCCCCAGCCTCCAGCCCAGGGCAGTTCCGTCCCTGCACACGTGAACTCCTCCCGTGCCGCCCAGGCCGCCCGTCCTCTCCCGCCACGGTTCCATCTACTCGGGAGCAAAGCCTCACCTGAGAGGCTCACAGGCGGAGAGGGCCGCGGCCAACGGGCCAAGCGAACCAGCAGGCCGGGCAGAGCGCCCCAGCAGGCCGGGCAGAGCGCCCCCAGGAGTCTGCAACCCTCCTTAGAGTTAGAAAGGCCGCCATTCAGAACCCGCCCAGGTCCCGGACACACGGCACGCAGCGGCCCGAGCCTCACAGAACTCGCCAGGTACAGGCTCCTGAGGACCCACGTGGGAGGGCTGGATGGGGTGTTCAGAGCCCGGCCGGGCTGACATTCCCCAAAGCCCGCAGGGCTGAGATAGGACCCGGGAGCTTCGTGACCTCCTGCCCTTCCCTCCCTCTGGAGACCAGGTAAGAAGGATGCCCAGGTGCCCTCTGGCCTGGCTCCTGCCACAGCACTGCGGCCTTCTGGACCAGATCCCGTTTGGCACCAAGGGGCCTGACATCGCAGGATGTGAGCAGATTTCTTGGTCCTGCCCACCGGGTGCTACTGCCAGTTCCCTCCCTGACCTGTGTGGCAACACAGAATGTCCTAGGCTTTGCTAAGTGTTCCCTGGCAGGGCAGAGAAGAACCACTGCCTCACCATCTTCTGTGTTAGAAAAGCTGACCGAGGTGTGGCGATACCCACCCATAACCCCAGCTCTCTAGGAAATTGCGGCAGGAAGATCATAAGTTGAACCCAGTCACCTGGCAACTTAGTACCTTAAGGAGATCTTGTCTCTGAAGAAAATAAATTTTTTAAAGGGCTGGGAATATAGCTCAGTACAAAACCTTGGGTCCAATACCCAACACGCAAAAAAAGGGGGATTTTGTTATGACTTGATCTAAAAGGCCACTCGAGAGACTCAAATGCTCAAAGGTGAGACTTTCCTATGAGTTTCTAACTCATAAATCTATTAGTTTAGTAGCAGTTGGGTCCTAACTTGAAGAACCAGGTCATGGTGGGGGTGGTTTGAAGGTCATTTATAGCCCAGGCCCCCCTCTGCTTCTTTCCCTCTCCTCCTGCACCCTGGCTGCCATGGGCGAGCAGCTCTCCTCTCGACACCTTTCAGCATGCTACGCCTGTCCCACCCACAGCAGGCTACAAGCAAGGAAGCCAGCTAACCATGGACTGTAGCCCCTGAAACTGTAAGCCAAAGAAAGTCTTCTTTCCTTTAAGTTGTTTTTCTCAGATATTTGGTCACAGTGATAAAAATAAGACTGACATAGTCACGCTCCTCCTCCCAAGGACATCCAGAAATTCAGAACAGACAATGCCCGAAAGCAGTGCAGAGAAGGGCATAACTGCCACCAATCTGCAGCCAGAGTCATGGGCTGACAAGTGGGAGGACTGAAGCAAGCCCAGGTACCCTTTGGGGCCTCATGGTCACACAGGAAGGATGAGGTCGCGACCCCAAGGACTGTCTGGACCCTGGTCTCCTGCATTTCCCAGGATGCCACCATCCTGAGATCAGCATGCTCATACTCAGTGCAGGCCGCTGCTCCATGGGTCTGCATCCTCCATAAATCCAGGGGATCCCAGTGGTGTCTGCCTTCCTATGACCATCACGGTGTTCCCTAGAGGGTCTGCATGACGTGTCCACGCCTGACACTAGAAAAGGCCCACAGGAATCGGCTCTCACTATTGACACACCCTGGCTGTGACTAAAGCCACACTCTCCGTCCAGATCACAGCCCTTTGAATCAGATCCACCTGGGAGAGAGAGGAACCCTGTGAGTATCTTTCTAAAGTCCTCCCACGTGACTTTTAAGCAGTGGGTACTCAGCCTGGCATTCAGTTAGAAGAAATTCATTGATGTTAGGAATATTGTAGGAATGTCACAGAGCCATTCTATGGGGCCCAGAGTGATACAAAGACAAGAAAGGTACACTCTGTCTTCAGGGAGCCACCATGCACCAGGGCAAGAACAACACATAAAATGACTGTCCATCCAAGTAGCCCTCCAAGTTCAAGGAGACCAAGGACTTTGGGATGTGTGCTCAGAGGCAACAGAGGAAAGAGAATGGCTTATGGCCATCGAGTAAGTGTGTACAGGCTGTTGACTAGACACAGGTACCCAGAGAGAAGTGACTATTTTAAAGCATCAAAATTGCCACAGG
>PVIC010012569.1:0-39419 GCA_004025085.1 Thryonomys swinderianus
GGGATACTTTTAAATAAGTGAACAGAGAGGATCTCTTAAAGAGATCACCTTGCTGAAGCTGACATTTGATGACAAGAGCTTAGTTGTATTGCAAAGAGAGTCAGGGACTATTTCAAAGGCTTTCTAGAAAGAATTAGATATTTTCAAGGAAACGAGAGGAGGCCAGTGTGGCTACAGCACAGGGAATAATGAAAAGAGAATGTCAGGGTGGGAAACAAAAAAAATGGATTGTGTGGGATCTTAGATAGTATTTTTACATGTGATAGACATTGGAGAAATTTAACCAAGTGAGATACTTTGAGTTATACTAGTTGGTTACTACTGAGAGAATGAATTTGAAGAGTTCAGTAACACAAGGACATGATAGTCTCTAGAAACGCTGGATTGAGTGTGTAAAGCTGTATCTTTTGACATGGATGTTCCCCCATTGATCAGATCTCCTGATAATCATGCCCTTTTCTGGTTCTCTCTTTAAATATGGCTCATCACTAGTTTGTGACTCACTGAAGCCAACGGAATGTATTAGAAGAGATGCTGTACAAGTTGTGAGCCCAAACCCTAAGGGAAAGTAGTAGAGACCACTTTATGGTTGGAGGGGGTCATTCCTGAACTGTCATATAAGACAGAGATCAAGTGGAGAGGAGATCCAGACAGGGAGTGAGTAGAATTATAGGAAGAGAAAAAGAGAAGAAAACTTCCCCAGCATCATCTTACCTAAGTCAATTTCTAACTTAGATCACTATGTAAATTTTCCCTTAGGGAAAAGCACCATAGAAGCACCAATGACCATGAACAACTTGAATGATTGTTGGTTTAATCCTTCAGGAGTTGGGTTCATATATTATCCAGCTACAGATGGCAACTAAATAAGTAATGTGTCTCAAAGTCCACTGTTGTCTAAGCAAAACTTGAAATGATTGCCATTTACTTGTTTCAAGTTGAAATGGTTATTTGGTAATTGCTTTGCTTTCCTAACTAGATTAGAGTTTGTAGATAGCGAAAATGCTCCTACTGGGGACTGGAAACAAGAGTGTATGAACCATGTATCAGTAGAAATATTAGTAAAACTGCCACCTGCAGTAAATGAAGGAAAGAAAATGTGTCCAAGGAAATTGTGAATATGGCAAAGGAGATCCCAAAGAAGAATGTTGAAAATACCACCTGGATTCGTTTGACTACTTATGATAATGTATGGGAAAAACAGATGAGCTAAAAAAAGAAATTCTTCCATTTTCAGGCAGAATTTACAAAAAAAAAAAAAACATGAAGAAATCAGGTCTTGATAGGTTTAAAATTAAGACAGTATCTTATACCTGTCCTGCAAAAGACTCCAAAAATAAGAAATAGTTTCAGAACAAAGATTAAAACTAGGACACTCCCATGACTCTGGAAAATGGCATATTGAAAGACAGTAGAAGACACACTGTTGTGACTTCAGAGATCTAACATGGTGTCTCAAAGAACCCCTCATTTAGATCATCTTAAAGTTCTTGTTCAGATCAACTCTATGGTTAGCATGAAGTAAGTAGTCTGTCTTAAGGAGTTTTGAAGGTGGGTTTTTGTTGGGAGTCAACTACAGTGAGAATTTAGAATTATAAAGTTTGTAAGTTATTATTGCTCCTCTTTGACTAAATTTAACAGAAAACTTTTACTTTGAAAATAGGTGTTTGGCCTTAGCTGTAAACACATTTTTTAAAAAAGAAAGAAAAATTGATACAGAAAATCATTTACAGAAGGTGGAAATGAACCTTAATCAAAAACTGAAACCAAGTGTTAGGTTGAATTTTACAGTAGTTATTGACCATTGACTTCTATGAGTCTTTTCTTTAGATTTTTTTTGCAATTATAGGTACTGTATATAGGAAATGTGCCATGGATAGTGTATGTCAAATTAACTGGTTTCTTAGTGTGCAATCTTTCAAAGTAAGAAAAAGCATCCTGAAAATGCTACAAGTGAGTAACTTTTTCTGAGAAGCCTCCTGTCTCCTCAAATTTAGATTATGAAAAACTCCAGATTTGGACCTGATAAAAATGCAGGGTTTGGGCCAGAGATTTAGCTCAGTGGTTTTAGTGTCTGCCTAGCAAGCACAAGGTCCCTGGTTTGAACCCTGGTAACCATATATAACAATACTGGGTGTGGTGGCTCATGCCCACCAGGAATCAGCACCACACACCACAAATGCTGGGCTTGGTGGCTCAGGCCTGTAATCCCAGCACTCAGGAGGCAGAGGCAGGAGGATTACTGAGTTTGAGGCTTGCCTGAGCTACATAGTGAGCTCAGGGTCAGCCTGAACTACAAAGCAAGACCCTGTCTCAAAAAAAAAAAAAAAAAGTAGGGGCTCTTGCTAAAGGCCAAGTTCATTCTGCATGTGGGACAATTGTAAATTCAGAAAATATTCACTCAAATGAGTTATTTCTACACATCTACCCATGAATGCTTAGAGATTTATTTAAAATTCCCAAATAACTGAAAGCAAGCAAAATGTCACTCAAAAAGCCAATGGGTAAATGAGATATAATACAGCCACACAACTGAATATTATTCATAAATAAAAAATGATCCAAAACACCATGTAAAAATGTGGAGGATATTTATGTGCACACTGTCTAGAGAAAGAAATGGGTCTGAAGAGGTTATCGAGTGGAATGGCACAGATGTTGAACTGCTCAAGTTTCTCTGTCAGGAAGTTCCTAACTCTCTTTAAAGTGGCTCTTTCTACTTGGGTGAATAAGAATTAGTGCTTGCAGGCCGGAGGGTTAGCTCAGTGGTTCCAGCGCCTGCCTCGCAAGAGCAAGGTCCTGAGTTCGATCCCCGGCAACCACATATAATGCCGGGCGTGGAGACACGCCCACCAACAATCAACACCGCATACCACAATTCTGGACGTGGTGGCTCACGCCTGTAATCCCAACACTTGGGAGGCAGAGACAGGGGGATTGCTGAGTTCGCGGCAGCTTGCCTGGGCACCATAGTGAGCTCAGGGCCAGCCTGAACTACAAAGCGAGACCCTGTCTCCAAAAAGCAAAATAAATAAATAAATAAATAAATAAATAAATAAATAAATAAATAAATAAATAAAAAGAATTAGTGCTTGCATACTGTCAGTTGCAGTTGCTATTGTCACAATCATTTCACTACTTGTTACTTCTTTGGTGTGGTCTATATCAGTGGTGGTGATCCTTTTAGAGCTTTCAGTGGTTCAGGTAGGAGCCTGCTTTATCACACCTGCCATAGGTTCACCACTACTGGTCTACGTAGGTAATCAAGCCATCTGTGAACACAGATAATTTTATTTTTTCTTTATCTGTCTATATGCTTTTATTTCCTTTTCCTGTCTTATTGTATAAGCCAAGACACTACTGGAGTTTTTTGTTGTGTTTTCTAGAAAGGTAGGTGTGTAAGTTTTGGAAACTTTTCTTGATTATTTGTTCACTAATTTCCTCCTTCGAATTGTCTAATTTTGATTCTATTCTTGTACTTTTTTGGATCAATGTTTTCACCTTCTGGATTGTTACTGTGAATTAAGTGTGGAAAAAGGAACACCTTTGCCTTAGAGAAAAGCATCTAGTTTTTCACCATTAAGTATGTTCAGTGTGTTTGCTTTTGATAACATCTCACATGATGTTGAGGAAACTTCTCTATCTAGCCTGGTTATATTTGTTTACTTCATGCATGGATGTTAAATATTTTGATTTTTTTCAGGAACTATGTGTTAATATGATGTTTCTTTTCTTAGCCTGCTGATATGATGAATTGCATTAATTGACTTCCAAATATGGGACTAGCCTTGAATACATAGAAATATCAAACTTAGGTTGTCTTGTATAATTATTTTTATGTATTTTTGAGTAGGAGTTTAGTATTTTATTGAAAAGTTTTGAGTTTCTGTTAATGAGAGACATTGGTCTCCAATTTTTCTTTCTTATAATTTCTTTTTTCTAGTTTTAGAGGGTTAAGAATTTTAACACTGTTTTTTCCTTGATTCCTAGATTAATGTATTCTACTTAAGGAATAAAATATGATCCTCAATTCTTGTCCTTTATATGTAGTTTATCACTCTCCCATCACTGGGGTAAAATGTACTACACTATTGTTCCGCGATAGAAAGAAAGGAGCAGAAGCTTATTTTGCTCACAGTTTCAGTTCATGATCAGTTAGCACCATGGCAGAAATATGATAATAGCGGAGCTTGGAGAGGAAAATGCTCAAAATATAGCCACCAGGAAGCAGAGAAAGAGAAAGGAGGAGCTGGGAACAAAAACAATAAAAATTTCTTCGAGATCATAGCCCAGTGATCCATTTCTGACCAGACCACACCCAGCTATTAATCCCAGTCTGAAGAAGAGGCACTCTCATGACCCAATCAGCTTCCTAACACACATGACTACTATGGGACATTTTAGATCTGAACCTCACAATATGTAAACTGTTGAATTTTGTTACTTTAAACTGTTTGATGATTATTATCTGTATTTTCTAGTTCTATAGTGATGTGTAGTAAAGTAACATTTTTAAACAATAATTTGTGCTTTTATTTGCTATATTTTTGTTTTGTTTCTAGAAATTTAATTGTTTAATTTTTGAAAATTTTTCTTGATTATTATGTATTTACTATTTTCTTCTTTTGAATGTCTTATTTTGTTTTTACTCTCATTGCACTTTGGGGGTCATTGTTTATAGCCTCTGGTCTATTATTGTTACATTTTTATGTCTAACATAATTTCCATTTTTCTATTTTCTACAATCCATGAGGATACTTTAGTTTTATCATCTAAGTCTTCTAATGAATCTTTCACCTATCTTTTAATATTTATCATCTTCAAAAGCTTAATTTGATAGTTATATCTTGTACTACCCTATTGGAGAGAATGACTTCTCATTTATCTGAGAACATAAATTACAATTTTAGTTTCAGTTTTCATCCCCTATCTGTATGCCCTATTATCTGAATTCCTCTTTCCTCTTTGGCTTCAGTTTTCTAATTTTTGGAGTGATGACTTCCTCAATAGCCAGTGTTATTGATTTTCTATTTATTTTTAAAATTAAAACCTTAAGATCTGAATGAATATGGGGTCCTGGGGCCCTAGGGCTCCTTTCATTTCATATTGGAGACCCCACTCTCTATACTCAGTCTAACCATTGACCAGAAAGGCAGCCTACTGCCTGCAATTTGATGTTCAAAGTTTTCTTTTAACCCTCTGTGTTCACTTTGGCTGCTCTTGGGCTTTCTGCTCAATGGCTGTTCCTGAGCCCAGAGCCTCTTACAACTCAAAATGAACCAGAAGTCTCCTGCTAGGCAGAGCATGGCTGAGTCTGCTGTTGTTCCATCTGGGTGGAGGATCTCACTTAACTACCTCCGGAGAGACTTAGCTACTGACTTCCTGATAACAGCCTCATCTCTTCCCTGCTTTCTGTTATATCCTCTTCTAGAGACTTCTCACTTTTCTCTCTAGCTACAGCTGCTGGGTGGCATTTTCAGCTCTGCTAGGTCTGTTGTCCTCTTTCTACTTACTGCACTTTCCACCTTTGGATGTTTTTCCACAATTTGTGTGTAGGTGTGTGTGCATGCATGTAAATTTTGATTCCTTTCTTTTCATTTTAGTGAGATATTAGAAGGAATATAAATGAAAGGATTCTGTTAATTCATGTTTAATCAGAAAGCTACAGTATTACTATAAGTATACATGATAAAATTTAAAGGATATTATGATTTGTTATTGCAGATACACTAAGAATATAAGATTATGAATCTAGGGCCAGAGATTTAGCTCAGTGGTTCCAGTGCCTGCCTCACAAGCACAAGGCCCTGAGTTCAATCCGGTAACCACTACAATGTTGGGTGTGGAGACTCACGCCCACCAGCAATCAGTACCACATACCACAGTGCCGGGCGTGGTGGCTCACGCCTGTAATCCCAGCACTCAGGGAGGCAGAGACAGGAGGATTGCTGAGTTCGAGGCCTGCCTGGGCTACAGAGTGAGCTGAGGGCCAGCCTGAACTACAAAGCGAGACCCTGTCTCAAAAAAAAAAAAAAAATCCCGTGATTACCTTAGGAAGATTGTATTCCTAGTTTTTCATACCAAAATTTTAGACTTTTCTTATAATAATAGCATTTGTATGAAATATCAAAGATGTCTACAGAAGTTGAGTTTGAGGATTTTACAACTGGTATGTCATATGATAAAGAAACTTCTTTTATTAGTAACTTCATCCTAAGCTTTTGCTTTTATTCAAGGGAAAAATGGAAACACAAATAAGCACACATGACATCTTTAGTTTCCTGGATACAGAGTGGAGTTTGTCAATATTTAAACCCCTTTTCATTTACCTGCCTGTATTTTGCTTTCTAGGGCCCTGACCACTGTGTACAGTACACATCTTCCAAGTTTAAAGTCAAAACTCTGTCTCTGAGGATACCTTGTTAGTAAGATTGATGAGAACTTATCTGGGGGTCTCCTCTCCAACTCTGGTACCCGCAGAGCCGCCTCTCTATATTTTATTTTATTTTATGATTATATCTATCTATCTTTATATCTCTATATATAGATATAGAGATGATATATAGATAGATGATAGATAGATAGATAGATAGATAGATAGATAGATAGATAGATAGATAGATAGATAACTTTTTTTTGGAGACAGGGTCACTTTGTAGTTAGGCTGGCCCTGAGCTCACTATGTAGCTCAGGCAAGCCTCAAACTCAGCAGTTCTGCCTCTGCCTCCCGAGTGCTGGGATTAGAAGTTAGAGCCACTAAGCCCAGCATCTGTGGTATGTGGTAGTGATTGCTGGTGGGCATGGCTGCCACACCCAGTATTCTTGTATGTGGTTACTGGATCAAACCAGGGACCTTGCACTTGCTAGGCAGGCACAGAAACTACTGAACTAAATCTCCAGGCCTGCCTCTCTATTTAATAAGAGGCTCTAATTCACATGAGAACAAGAAGGCGCTGTGGTCACTCCGATGTCATTTCTGGGGTTTTGCATCTAAAGCTGTCCTCATATGTATCTCAGCTGTAGCAGCTTGTGGATTAGATCCTGTAGCATCATATTTGATATGTTTTCTACCATACAGCACTCCAGTGTATCCACATTTTATGACTTGGACTCCCCATTAATACTGTACACCACATAGCAGCTCAGTAAATTTCACTTCAGTTAACAGTAACCACAGGTGATGACTATTGCTTAAAACCATACATGACACAAAGCATAGACAAATTCATGGATGAAATTATTCTGCTGTTTTGAGGAAGTAGACAGAATGTGGAACAGAAAGCAATGTTGATAGACTACTGATAAAGCCAAGCTCTGGTCCTCTGTGGTATTCTCTGGCAGAGTTTCCACCTACTATCTCCCTGCAGTGCCTGCCTACCACATCCCAACTCTCTGAATTGTAGCCTTATAACAAAAATGGGAAGGTACCTGGCACTTTAAGCCTCAGGCAACTGCTTTGGTAGGCTTTGTCCTACAACAATTCTGTCAGCATCAATAAGAGGAGACAACAGTAACAGGAGTGTACAAGATGGTGGTGGTGAGAACACCAAAGGAAAGAATAATAGTCATCTTGAAACAAGGTCACTTGTTCTTGCCTTGTAAAGGAGGGGAAGGGGGGAGGCAGATCCCTGACTGAAGACTTGCAAATGATCAAGAAACTGACAGCAATGCCTCTTAAAAATGTTGCACTCTGACAAAGTCAACGAAATAAGAGTTTATAAAAAGAGAGTAGAGCCTGATTAAAACACATCTTCATATCATATACATACATTATCTTATTAATTCCAATATGCAGCATGCTAAAAGAAGAGAAGTAGGGTGGAGATGGACACATTTTAAAGTAGTGTGAACTATTGTTCAGGTAGTGAGTGGTTCACTCATAAAGAGAAAAGAAGATAAGCAAATTCAGTTGGAAAAGTGGTGACTCCAAACTGGGACTCACATGATAAGCTCCTAATACAAAATACAAGAAAAGTCTGTCATAAAGCCCTGTGGAACATGAACCTTTCAAAATGCCTTGTTTTGTTGGCTTTTTCCTCCCCAGTCTATAAGCTCCCTAGACAATAACACACACTAGGGAATTTACTAAGGAAAAAAAAAATTAAAAGTAAATGTCACAGCTGCTGAAGCTGTGCTAGAGAAGATAAAAGTAGAATGCCTAAGGAAAGAAGAGATTATGTTGGGTACAGAAGCTCGGAATATGAAGGGGTGACTCTAGTTGTATTTTGTTAATGACAGTAGGAGTTAACCACTTCACCATCTTCTATGCTCCTATTGCTATTGTTAATTACCAGTTCCTCTGTTAGCTCACAAAGAGGCCACAATGAAATTTTGCCCACGTTGTTTAATTAACTTAGAAATTGTGTGTGGCTCAGCTGATGGATATGTATGAAATAAGCTAATTCAGAAGATGTTTGATGCAGGTGGACAAAGTGAGAAAGAAACTGAGGACCTAAAACACTGCACTTTATTCTACCAGTGGACAAATTTCAATCACAGGCTTTAAAAAGCTGCACCTCCCAGGGAATCACTTAGTTTATTTTTGTTGTTCTCTATATATCTTTAAGTAAGCAGTACTTGTTACCTTTACATAGAATCAAGATTTTGTTTCAGCCTAGGAAAACAGCTGGAAGGTAATTGCCAGTATTTACAGCATACGTTCAGAAGGATGCAGTTTCACTTTGGAATCCTTTGGGGGGGATTTCACAAAGGTGTGTTGTTCTCCTCCATGCCAGATGGAACTGAGTGCAGATTTTTCTGCCCAGTTTTAAAAGTATGTTTGTATTAAGCTGACCTAAGATTTGGCTTTCTGGTATTTCCAAAATGCATTTGATGAGGTGAAAGCACCCAAGTCTAAATATCTGTCCTCTGAGTAGGACTCTTGTGCCCGGGAGACTGTGGGGCAAGGTTTAGAGACAGTGAGTCTACACTGAGGCTCCCAAGCGCAGACGTCGGTCTCATTTCCAGGCCTGGTTTGCAGAGTTCCTCCGTTTCACAAGAGTAGCATCTACCAACCACACTTCAATACTGAGCAGCTACAAATGGTTCATTATTTAACAATGATTAATAGCCCTCAGAGCAAGTGCAGATAGTTCATTTTAAGAAGTGATACAAAACACTTGGCTCTTTATCAGAAATACCCTGGAAATTAAGACGATAGCTTTGCTGTTGGTAGTGATGCCAGCAGGTGAAATAAAAATATAATTTTGAATGCAACTGTAGTTCATATCCATGATGTGATAAATTACATTAAAGGGGTTATTAGAAATATGAAAACAAGGAAAAGGGTGTGAATCGTGAATTTAGAGATAAGGCTATCCAGAATGTCCATGGGCTACCCTAGGGTAAAAAAGACTTGAAAGGGAATTTATCAGCCTCTTATAGGATCAAATGGATTTCAGGTCCCTAAGGCATTAGAGTTCAAAAACATGACCTTTGCCACTCAAATCCTGTAGCTAGTTATTTAATAATCTCTGACACTCAGGGCTTCCTCAGTAACAGGGAGTTCAAAATACATCCCTATCAACCTAATAATACTGTGCAGGGTATTAGAAAAGAGAATGATACTAGTAAAATTCTCTGTAATTTTTTGTTATAAAAATGGACTCAGTATTTCATTTTGAATCCACATGCTAAATTTTTAATTATTTTTATCTATTCCCCCTAAACAATGTCAGCAACAATATCTATTAGGCCAGTTTCAACTCTTAGTTCTAATAATTATTTTCCTCAATACCAAAATACTGTTTTTATAAACAAAAATTCTATAACTGACACTTCTTGTTAGTGTTGCTTGTTTTCTTCATCCTTTTGTAATTTGACTATGTTCACTGAAAACAAAATTGCCATGATTCTTCACTCTCTGTGCTTGATCTATTTCCTATCATTCCAGCTAATTCTTCAAAAATAAAATATATTTCAGATTTTTGTCATCTTCCCATGCTGCTGTGGTGAGCATAATGATTTCCATAGAGCTCTGTGTGCTGAACCCTGAAACCCATGAAGATGCCATTTTACAGGACAGAAGAAACGAGCAGCAACAAAGAACCACTTGCTAAACTGATTGAATTGAGGCTCGAGAGATACTAGATTACCTTGGGTTAAACAAGTGGGTTCCCTATAATCACAAAAGTCCTCCTGTTAATGGGAAACAGGATTCAAGAGTCAGAAGAGGCTATGTGACAAGGAGAACAGGGATTGGTCGTTAGAGGCAACCAAGGTAGGCAGCCTAGCACCTAGAGGAAGCAAGGAAATGGGGTCTCCTACAGAGTTTCCAGGGGATACATTTCAGGCTTCTGATACGCAGATCTGTAAGTTCATACATTGGAGCTGGTTTAAACAATTAAACTTGTAATTTGTCTTGACAACTGGAAACTAACAGCTCTTTTTATGTCATCTCATTTTGTTTTATGCTACCAAACCGAGAGCAGCTATCATGGCTCCCCAAGTTCTCACACAGTTCTTAGCAACAGAAAGAAAGGTGGTAATTGTGCAGACTCATAAAATCTGAGAAATAAAATTAGTACATAGTTGCTAGGACATTTATCAGTTGAGAAGTTTTTGGATGGGTTTAAGTGGCATAAAATATTGTAGATTTCCAATTCTTAACAATTTCATTGTTTTTTTGTTTGTGTGCTTTTTAAAAATCTCTCTTTCTCTCCTCTCTCTGTCTCTCTCTCTGCCCATCTGTCTGTGTCTCTGTCTCTGTGTGTGTGTACATACATTTATGTTTGTAACAGTTAGCCATATCTCTTATTCCTTAAATAACTCTAGAAATGTATGTTGATAACATCTTCCATCTTTTTTTTAAATTGAATTTTTTATTGGTACATTTTATATACAGCTCACACTCACATTCAACAGTGGGGAATTTGTCCCAGTATATGACACAAGTTAATTCTCATTTTTACTCATATCCCTACCCACCCCATCTTCCACCTTAATAAGGAAACTGAGGTAGAACTAGAACAAGTAACTTGTCTGGGTGACACAGCAATTAAATGTAGCACACTCACAATAGCAAATTGAAATAGTATTATTAAACTTGATCTTTTTGTTTTTATAATCTTTTTTTGTCTTCTTTTTGTTTTGTTTTGGTTTACTTTTCCTTTCTCTTTTTTGTGTCTCCAGAAATGAACATATTGACAACTACATAAGAGACACTCCTTTTACTGGTGAAATAAGTATATGCTAAAACTATTATGTAGCTAATTCTTAGAAAAAGCATTAAATGGATCATTCAGTCTTTGAGTCTGTGCTACAGCATGCCATCTAACAATTATCACACAACCCTTTGACCTTCACTCCTTGAGATGTGTGTAAATATAAAAAGACCATTTCTTTCAAATGAGCCATCCTCTAAATAATAAAACATCTGGCTATTTAGTTGAAAATGGGCTTCTGGAGGTCACTAGCAAGAAAAACAATGCAATCATGATGCTGCTGAAAGAAACTAACAGAGATTCTTTGACAATGTGGTAAGAAATTTACGAGCTAAATATTTAATCAAAAACACTCAATAAAAGTGGAATTGCTCCTGAAAGTCAGTCTGCATTTTTAGTAGATTAACTGGACAGATTCCACAAACATTTGTCTAAGCCATTATCTGGAAAATCACTTTCAACCTTAATATAATGAAAATATATTATCCATGTTAATAACAATGTCCCATCTGTTTAAGTATTTTATAACCTACTGAAAACCATACCTGCAAGGAACCTTATAGCTCTGAATTCAAAAACAATTCTAAGTGCAGCGTTACTGGTAACACACACTACGAGTTTACTTTTTAAATACTTCAGCATTACTAATGTGAACCAAAGTTGTAATGTGAATCCGGATCAGTCAGAGGCAAATGCGGCAAGTCAATGGACTACCTCTTGCCTACACGATGCGTGACTTCTCAGTTTTGACTATATTTTAGTGGAGTTGTTTGTCCTTCAAGATTGAAGGCTGACTGGAAAACCAAAAGACTGATCAAACAGTTCAATCTGATATAATTTTTTTCTATATATCAAAGGTCTGTAAATGCTCACAAATTTAGTACATATTATCAACTGGTGTAGTTAATCAGTGAATACAATAACTTCAAGATAAAGGCAAAAATTCTAGGTCATTATTTTAATTTTAAATCAATCACTTAAATTAAATTAAAATTTCATTTATTGGTAGATTATATATGCACATCACAATTATACTCAATATTGAGAATTTGTACCAGTATATGACATAACTTAATTCTCATTTTTCCCTTCCCCTACCCACCCTACAACCCCCCACCCCTATATATACACAAGCTTTGTTTAATTTTTTTTACCATCAATTTTTCTTTCCCTCATTATTTACCCCTAAACCCCATTTCCCTTTGAATATTTACTATTTCACAGTATCAATCATGCATTCTAGAACACATTTACAACTTCAGTTTCTCATACCAGAGAAAAGATACAATATTTACACATTTGTGACCTATTTATTTCACTTATGAGTATGTCCTGAAGGTATGCCCATTTGAGTATAAATGAGTCAACCTCATCATTCTTTACAGCACAGTAATACTCTATTTTATATTTAAAAAAAAATCTTCTTTATCCAGTCTCGAGTTGATGGGCATTTGGGTTGTTTCCAAGATTTAGCTATCACAAACTGACTGCTATAAACATGTCACTTAATCACTTTTAAAAAGGCATGTTCCTTTTTTTTTTTCCTCATTGGGTTGAGAGAATTGGACAAGATAAGTTATAATTTGGTAGCAAACTGGAAATAAACCAACCTAGAAATAGCAAAGGAACAGATGAATCCACAAGCTCTAGAATATTAATGCAGTGTTAAATAGTTATCTGAAAATATGACAAATACGAGTCATTTTCTCTGGGAAAATGAAGGTCATTGTGTGGAAATTGAATAATCAATAAATATCCTTTAATTTTCTAAATAATAGCTTTGTTTAAAAGCACTTTGAATATATTATACGCCTTTCACAACAACCATATTTGGTAAGTTTAGAAATATTTTCACCTTAAAAATGAGAAAGATAAACTTCAGAGTGGTATATTTATTACCTAAATCATATACATTTTGAAAGGAAGGAAAAATATTTACTTCTGAACATGGTATATATTTTTCAGTAGTTGTCTCTTCTCTACCAATTGTATTTATCCATAGACCATACTTACAGATATTTGAATAAAGAACAAAAGCTGTAACAGGGAATAAATTCCAGAAATATTGCATATATTAAATTCACAACCACTGAAGGAAACTTTTAGAGGTGAAAAGTGCTGGCTATGTTAGATGGTCATGTTCCTTGCAGTAGATACTAATAGTGTCCTAAGTACTTTTCCAAAGCCATTGGGAAAAAATGTAAAAGAAAGATGATATATGAGATAATTTAATAACAGAATAGTTCTGAGCCTGTAGGTACACAAGTTGCAAGGACTTTTGATGATGAAATGTACATCAAACACACCTGGTTCAATATCTTGTCAAAATACTGAAGCCTCACTGAGAAGTGAGAATTCAAAGACAGAAGTTTCAGAGTTACAATAATTTGATTGTTCCAAGAGGAGATAAGAGCTCAAGGGGATGCTTAAACTCTGTTGGATAAGTATCTAATTATCTCCACAAATGTCGACTCTTTTTCCATAACATTTAAGGCTAATAAATCAAATGGCAGAGAGTTGTCCAAAAACTAAAAGCTTGGTATAAAGTCTCTCAGCCCTGCATTACCATCCAAAGTTCTTTATAAAATGACCTACACATCAAACTCAGTCACACGTTTGAGATAAATGATAAAATCTTTGAATGCAGTTCTAAGAGATTTGAAGACCTGGAAAATCCTAATCCTTGCTAGAGGAAGATTTTGACCAATTTGATACCTTCCGTTAAACTTCGCTAAACCAGTTTTTTTTTTTTTTTTTTTTTTTTTTTTTAGGAATTGCAGCTCATTCATCTCAGATAGCTATTCCATGAGAGGAAAAGGTAAGATACCATGTTTATATTGCTTAGTTTTGTTCATCTAAACATTCTTTTAATTTTGACACTAACTGCTTGTAATTTCATTGCTGGGAGTCACTCTCAAATATTTTGGGGAAAATCATTTCACAATTAAAATAAGATTAGGCCTAGACTTCTTGTTTATCAGCCAGCTAGGACATGCTGAAATGTAACTCCATTTTGCCTCTAGTCACCACCGAGACCTTAGTAGTCTGGTAGTGTTGTGACGCTTAGTGGCAAGATTACATCAGCGAAAGACATCCCGGTTCTTTGAGAATGGAGTAGAACGAGAAAAGTTTCACCATACGAGGACAAATTCCCCATCAGCTTAACTCATCCCGCCACTGCTGCAAATGAGAATCAAGATACATCATGTACAAATACAAACCCTCACTGATGAATGTGATCATAATGTACACTGAAAATGTACTCATAAACTCAACAGAAAAAGTCTTTGCTCATTTTACCGTCCTAGTCAACATACCTTTTTCATCTAACTAAGATCTTTATCAGCATAAGATCCTCCTGTCATAGGATTACTGCCACCTCTGAGGCATCTGATATTTCCGGTTATAAATTCCTTATCAATTCTGGATTATTGATGCCTCTGAGTACTCCCTGTGAACCCAATAAACAGTGGCAAATCTAGGATGTTTTGCTTTTACTTCACGGAACAATAATGATAAGACTCAGAATCTAGGTTCTTCTCTTAAATCTTGTTTCTGTCTTTATTCTTTAATTCACTTTGTTCTTTCATGGCTCACAGGAGACCAGGACCCACCATAGGGGTTCTTGTAATGTCCCCTTTCCCTAATCCCTATATTTCATGGTGTGAAACATGTTACTAGGAAAAAGAATATCCAAAATATATCTGGCCAATAAATTTTTCATTTGATAACAGGGGAAAATCAGGCCATTAGTTGCAGAATACCAATAGAACATATTATGAACAAGGAATGTTGGTTTCAACAAAAATTAAAGGAGTACAGACAAGGGGACACATTGATATGATCTGAAACCAAACACATAGAGATTTTTACAAGAGCAGGTGATACTTAAAGATTTCAGGGCTGGAGATTTAGCTCAGTGGTTCCAGTGCCTGCCTAGCAAGCACAAAGCCCCTGGTTTGATCCCTGATAACCACATACAACAATACTGAGCATGATGACTCATGCCTACCGGCAAACAGTACCACAGTGCCGGGCATGGTGGCTCACACCTGTAATCTCAGCATTCAGGAGGCAGAGGCAAGAGGATTGCTGAGTTCAAGGCTTGCCCAAGCTACATAGTGAGCTCAGGGCCAGCCTGAACTACAAAAGCAAGATCCTGTCTCAAAAAAAAAAAAAAAAGGGAAGAAAGATTTCAAAGAATGAGTAGAATTTGTCTAGGTGGAGTCAAGTTTTCTCTGAGGTAGGGAGAAAATAACGAGGCTTTGAGTAAAAATAAATATCAGCAATTGTGAAGGAAGCAATCACTCTGAAACATCAATAATCTTTCTACTTTCATTTACTCAAAACATTATCGAGAAGATATTATTTTTCTAGCACCATATTAAGCAAAAGAAAAATGAAATAATGTATGGTATTCCTCCCAATAAACTCATTATGTAGCAAGAAAAATCTCTCTTAGTAAAAAATTATATTTAGGACCAGAGATTTAACTCAGTGGTTCCAGTGCCTGCCTAGCAAGTGCTAGGTCCCTGGTTTGATCCTCAGTAACCACATACAACAATATCGGGTGTGGTGATTCATGCCCACAAGCAATCAGTACCACATCCCACAGTGCTGGATGTGGTGGCTCATGCCCATAATCCCAGCATGGGGTGGGGCAGAGGCAGGAGGACTGCTGAGTTTGAGGATTGCCTGGGCTACATAGTGAGCTCAGGGCCAGCCTGAACTATAAAGTGAGACCCCATCTCAAAAATAAATAAATTTATTTTTAAAAAAGAAATTATATTTATTGTTCTGCAAAAACAATATTTCATTTAGGAGAGATTTACAGTAGATGTGAGGTTTAATACATTCTTGTTTTTCCCCCACATAACAGGTGTAACAAGATAATGAGCCCCCATTCATTTTCTTGAAAGCTGGCAACATTCTGAATATTCTACTTTATCCATAAATTTTTTTTAAAGAAGAATCAAATACTATAAGTCGCTATGAATTTTATGGTGTTAAAAATATCAGGAAGCTCTGGCTTCCACAAACAGGTTTATGTTTTATTATATTCAACACAAAGCAGCCAGGCATGGTGATTTATGCCTGTAATCCCACCACTCAGGAGGCAGAGGCAGGAGGCTTGCCATGAGTTCAAGGCTAGCCTAGGCTACATAGTGAGTTTAGGACCAGTCTGAACTACAAAAGCAAGACCCTATCCAAAAAACTAAAAAACAAACAAAGAAACAAACACAATCAATAGCAAAGGGTCAGGCATTATACATAAGCTCTATAGTGTCACTATAACTTCCTTTCTATCTTTTTTGTTTCATTGTTATCTCCATAAAAATCTCATTTTCCTGGATGCCTCATGATTTCAAAATTGATCCTCCATGTCCAGACCCTCATCAGAAATCCAATCATGAAAAAGGCCATGCTTATATTAAGAAACCAAGTTGATTTAAAATCACTGACAATATTCCATTTGCTCCCACTGATTAGGACTATGACATATGGTTAGTCTTAGCTGTGTGGAAACCTAGGGAAGGTAGATATTTAGCTATGTAATAACTATACACAAGAAAATAGTTTTTTTGGCAAGAATAAAGCAAATAACAGCAGTTAAAACCTTGGGACTGCTCTCTAAGAAAACACCTAAACAAACAACTACATTGCAATGTATACACAAAAACAAAGTATTGACATTGACTATCTTAGAAAGAGAGAAGAGATATAAGAAATCTGGGAAAATAGAGTAAGAAACACCAAAAATCTGTCTCTTATGTAGAAAAAATCTCACTGGCAGGATCTGTCTGATAATAACTATTTTGAAATTCAAGCGGCTATCAAAGGCTGCCACCTTCAAGGGGGAGACTGGATGTTAAAATGCAATTCATTTTGTTCTACATCAGTAAGAAACACAATAGCAACTACCTATCACCTGCTCATCAGCTCAGTGGCAGGCAGCCGTGTGTTCATTCCAGACAAAGCTTGCACGTAGCTATGGCGCCTTCCACATGCCAAAGGGACTCTGTGCTCTAAATACTATAGATCTCCGTTCTGATTTATGCATCTGATCACTAAGATGCAGAAAAAGACATGGTGTCCTTCATCCTTCCTTGCATGTGCTTTCAATCTTACAAACCATTCCTTCATTGGCTTAAGTGACATCCGGGTACTTTAAAGATCTCATGTATCATATATAGCTACAAATTCCCAATGAGGAATATGATCATGATGTACTCTTAAATTGTATCAGTACAATTTATTAAAAAGTAGAATTTAAAAATAAATCATGATAAAGCTAAAAACCAAACAGAAACATTTGTTGCCTTTGGTATTTTTATTTCATTTTTCTCTTTCACCCTCTTGTGAACCAAATTTAAAAACTCTGACATTTAAAAATAACCACATAGTTGAAGTAATTTGAAAAGTATTGCATAGGCCCAGAGAATGATACACAGCCTATAATAGCAAAGAAAATAAAAACTGTGGAAGATAAAGATAGAATGTACTTTAACAGAGGACAGTATATTATGGGCAATTAAAGGAAAAAATAACCTCCCCGAAAGACCTTATGATGCTTCTATTAGAAAAACACTTTAAAATAATTGTCTTAAAATAGACTCAAAAAATTAAAGGAATAATGGGGGAAACCAGGAATATGACAGATGAATAAAATAGAAATATTAATAAAAAGATTAAAAGTCTGAAAAGAATCCAAAAAGAACTTCTGGGGGGGGGGATCAATAGGAAGAGCTGGAGGCTGATTTGAAGAGGCAAAAGAAAGAATAAGCAAAATTGAAGACAGAACAATGGCAAGTGTTGTGTCTAGGAACTGAAAAAAAAAAAGATTAAAGAACAATTAGCAAACCCTAAGGAACTTGTGAGATACTATAAACCCTAGTTCCTAGACACTAGGAACTCCTAGTTTCTCTTCAGAAGAGGAGAAAGACAAAGTTCAGAGAAAAATGTGAAGAAAATTGGCCTGGACTTTCCAAATATGATGGAAGATATGAATACAAACATGCAACAACATTAGCACATTTCAAAAAAGTTAAAGTGTACACTAAGATATGTTATAATCAAAATGTCAGATGACATAGTATTTTGATAACAAGAAGAGAGAAGCAGCTCACTGCATACAGAAGACATTACATAATATTATTAGCAGATACAGCAGAAACTTTGGATATCAAAATATTCTAAATATTCTCAAAACAACACCCACAGAAAAATCTTACATCTAGCAAAACTGTCCTCCAAATATGGAGAAGAAATTATGACATTCTCAGACAAAGGAAAGCTGAGAGCAATTGTTCCCCTTAGACCTGCCTTGTATGAGATGACAAAATCCTCACCTTGAAGTGAAAGGAACCATAGACAAGACTATAACCTGCATCCTGAAACAAAGGTTTCAGTGAAGGCAAATTCAAATTTGGGGGTAATCAAAAAGCTAGTATTATTACAACCTGTTATGAAATTCTGATTAGCTTCTACATAATTAAGTCTAAAAGCTAACTTTTTTCAATTTTAACTTCACATTTTGTTTTATTTTAATCAGACACTAATACCTTAAATTGCACTAGTTTGCATTACTTTAATCTTTATTGGCACATTATATAAACACATCGTGATCACACACAATATTGAGAATTTGTACCAGCATATGACACAATTTAATTCTCCTTTTTCCCATTCCCCCACATACCCTGTAGCCCCCGACCCCTATATACATAAGGTTTGTTTCCTTTTTATTGCCATCACATTTTTCTTCCTCTTGTTACTAGTTTGCATTTTTTGAGACAGAATGTATCTATCCTCTGCCCTCCCTCCAGCCCTTCCATATATACATAAACCTTTTTTACCTTCAAATATTTTCTTTCCCTTCTTTGCCTTCCCCTGCTTCCCCTTTCTTTTTTCCATTTGAAGATTTTCTTCCTACTTCACGGTACCTATGATTTTAGACCTCATTTATACTTCCAGTTTTGCACAGTAGAGAAATGAAGTTTTGGTTAGGGGAGTGGGAAGAGAGGGAATTGAGGTATCTGTTTATCTTTTCTAACTACAGGGACAAGGCCACCTAATAAGAGCGAAGGGCAGGGGTGTCAGAGAATTGCAGGGGACCGAAAGGGAAAGTGAGAGTGAAAGTTTTACACAAAGGCGACAAGAGAATGATTCTGTATTTGTGTATCTGTGGGTGTGGATTCTACTTATGCTGCAGTGTACTTCACTGTGGTATTTAGTGCCTTTTCCACAGTGGGGGAAGTCCTGTGCTCCACGAGCCACACTGATTACTGGTCCACTCCTTTTTTTTTTTTTTTTAGACAGGGTCTCACTTTGTAGTTCAGGCTGGCCCTGAGCTCACTATGTAGCCCAGGCAAGCCTCAAACTTAGCAATCCTCCTGTCTCTGCCTCCCAAGTGCTGGGATGACAGGCGTGAGCCACCACGCCCGGCACTGTGGTATGTGGTATTGATGGCTGGTGGGCGTGAGTCTCTATGCCCAGCATTTTATGTGGTTACCGGGATTGAACTCAGGGCCTTGCTCTTGCAAGGCAGGCACTGGAACCACTGAGCTAACTCTCCGCCCCCACTGGTCCACTTCTTATCTCCAGGACTAAGGCAAGAATCCTGAGATGAACAGACAGAAACCAACAGCACACTTGGACACACTTAACCCTGTGTAAATGAGGGTGGCGTCCACACTATATTATCAAAAGTAAACTTCCACACTGATCTCTCCAGAAGGCTGCAAGAAACTTCCTAGATAAACTGATATAGTTATGGGCACATTTAAAGTGAAGTGGAGAATATTTTGAAGACTGTTTCATTATACCTGTTTGATTTCGGAATTCCCCTGGAGTAAATACGTTCCTTTAGTCACACCAAGTATCAGGTCTTGACTTAGGTAACTGGTGGATTGCATAGTCCATGAATTATCTTTAATCTGCTCTTGGAAATGCACCAGACCACTACAGAAAAGATTTTGAAACGAATGAAATTATCTTCAAACTGAAGCGCAGACCAAGTAGGAGCTGAGAAATGTCATGTTACTACTGTTATTCTGTTAAATACTAGCCTGGATTGGAATTGTATATTGTGGGTTTTCTTAGCATTTTAAAATAATCTCCATGACATTTAAATGCAACTTTACAGATTCTTTTCTTCCTCTTTGAGTATCTCACGCCATCATTACGGACTTCAAACCCCTGTCAGGCAGCGCAGTTTAGCAAACACCCTCCCCTTCCCACGGCCCCTGGTAAAACTGCCACGAATGACATCAAGTTGCAACTCTTCCTGCCCGCGAGATAATGAGCTGGCACATGGAGAAAGGATCGGTGTCAAAGCAAGGAGGAAGATAACCTCGGAGCCATCGCTTTCAGTTGTCATTCGCTGCCATTTGCAGAAACCTGTCTTCTCAGCCCCCAGTGCCTCTCGCGTCGCTCCCTTCCGCCGCGCAGCCGCAGCCGAAAGCTCCTGGGCGCCCATCAGCGTCAGGGGCATGCGGACGGTCTCAGCAGAGGGGAAGGAGAAAGCGGACTACGCAGAGATGTACTGTCTGTATGAAACGGGCTGCACAGGAGTGTCCGTGTATATATACACTAAGGGGTGCCCGTGTACGAAAATAACTTCAAAGCTGGTGACCTTCTAACACTCCTAGAAAATCCGGTGCACTCGGGCATCGAAGATAAATAACCACGTCGGGGCCACAGCCCACAGCCTGCTGTGCAGATATTCACAAGGCACTGCATGGAAAACAGACTCACTATGCTCATCCAAGGATCAGAAAGAGCCTTTGTGTTTGAGTTTATAGTGGAGTTTATAATATTTTCAAAAGGAAAGTTGCCGGGTCACCTAAAATATGTGATACTCAAAACCAGACAATGCAAGTATCCCAACTACTGACCTTGGCAGGAGTCAGTGCTCAAAAGAGCAGGCTCCCTCCTGTTCAGACTTGAAGAGTTACTGTTCTTACAGGGCGCTGTGCGAACACGTGACACTCAACACTGGGGAGATGAGATCGAACGGCACCGTATTGGTTCCATATTCCCATCGCCCTAGGAGAAGCACACACCACCAAAGCCACACTGGGGTGGGCAGCATTCTAGTGAGCAACCGAGGTCTGGGGGGCCATTGGCTGTAGTACCGAGAGGGTGGGAAGATCCTCCGTTCCACCAGATTGGTTATTTGGGTTACTCCATGGGCTGGTAGAGAACAGAAGCACAGTGTTCATGGATAAGCAGGTACCGTGCTCAGTCCCCTTGGCGAGGCCTATTGGTTGGCTATGGGACCTGATAGGCAGAAGGGGAGAGGAAAGAGAAACAGTGGTCAGGCCACTGTCTCCGCTTCGCTAGACCCCGACGCAACACATAGTGATACTGGGCCTTCAATTCAGCTTTTGGACCACACATCTGAAAAAGGACAAGAAAGCTGGCAAATGAGCCCTTCCTGTCTTCCCTCCAGAGAGTGACCTTGTTCCTTAACTCGGTACCAGGGGTACATAACCTGCCCTTGCTGAAGGAAAGTGTCTCCCTAATCACTCATCTCCCCTCCCAGGCTCACAGTTTCCAGGAGGTCGCAAGAAGCAATTAAACCTTTGGTTGCAAACAGTTTGCCTGCTGCTTTCAAGGCTGTATATGAAGCAAAAACAGACAGAGGTAGGATGAGAAGTCAACACCGTCCTTAAGCAGAGAAGGTAACAACAGCGGCAAACCTTTGAAAATAAGATCTGGTATATAATGGTTGCCAAGAAATGGGGACATGGGTACTTCTTGCTATTTATGTGGCAGATGTGGGTACTTCTTGCTGTTTTTAAAATACACCTTGAAAAATTCTCATTTGCTCAGTCAATATTAAAGAAGACAGGAGTGATATTGATGTCCATTGAATTATTCACTGGATAACATTATTCACAGGGGAAAAAAAGGTGATAAAACTAATCAAACAAAACACATTTAAGAAGCATTCTGCTATCAGCCCATGCAGTCCACTGATTCTATTTGTCTCCATTTGTGCTTCAGGATGATTCCCATGGTGTATTTCTGAAGATCAGCTTAGTTTTCAAGGATCTTATGCACATTTACAAGATTATTTTCAGAAATCTTCCTCTAGTAACTTGGCACCATATCTGCACTACAGATAAAGTACTATCAACTTCAAAATTTTCAGCAACTTTGAAAATGTCATTGCATACCACTCCTTTACCAACTTTTAAGCAGGCATGATTATGGCATGATCTGATATTTAAAGTGTTCTGTTTCTTTCTTTACTATAGCACTTGCTGTGCTACATAGCAGCACTGTGATTGCATAGTAGCACCAAGCATTCATATGTCTCTTCATTACAAAGCAAACTTTTTTTTTTTTTTTGAGACAGGGTCTTGCTTTGTAGTCTAGGCTGGCTCTGAGCTCACTATGTAACCCAGGCAAGTCTCGAACTCAGCAATCCTCCTGCCTCAGCCTCCCGAGTCCTGGGATTACAGGCATGAGCCGCACGCTCAGCTCTGTGGTACGTGGTATTGATTTCTGGTGGGCATGAGTCTCCACACCCAGCATTGTATGTGGTTACCAGGGATCAAACTCAGGACCTTGCGCTTGCGAGGCAGGCATTGGAACCACTGAGCTAACCCTCCGGCCCACAAAGCAAACTTTTAAAGCAAAAGGGTGATCTTATGTTGTCTTTATGCTAATATCCTCTCACTAGCACAATTATTTAACATAGAATAGTTCTTCGCAAGTTTTTTCAGAATGAATGGCTTCTTTCAAGATCTGCATTTGAATATACAATGGATGCTTGACATTTTTACTGAAGTATCCACTAGTTATTACAATGTCCACACAACATTTTAAATTCCTTTCCTCAAATCTTCTTCTTTCATACTCCTTATTCAGCAAAGGAGAGTATTATGCACTTTTACTGAGGAGAATAAAAGGTAAGTCACTACAAGGAAGTAGCCCACAGTTACCTATTCAATCCAACCCAACAGCACATTTGCCTATCTGGATAGTAGCACACACCCATTATTGTCTTCCTCTCAGCTATTGTTACTGGATCATCTAAGGCTTACCAATATCTGAGTCCTTTGTATCCCAAAGAACTGGACAGAACACACAACAGTATGAATAAAGTCACAGATTAAAGGGAATGGCCAGGGGTAGTAAGTGGGCTTTTTTCCCCCAATAAACTGTCTCCCATCTGTTTCACATATAAAGTGAATCCGTAAGCTTATATGGGTTTAGATAGACCCAGAACAGCTGGGAAAGTCCACTAAGGTGGAAGGGGGATCAGATATTCAATGCTGAAGATAGTCATGATTATGGGGACTGCCTGGTTACCCTCCATGACTCTATAGCAGCTCGAGGGCATGCTCCTTGAGCTCATGCCAGAGCCCATGGAGATAGGACAAGGGTAGGAGCATGCTTTTTAAGCTCATTTTAGAATGTTAAGGGAACACGGTGAAAGCAAGATGCTTTATGGTCTCCAAGAGCCAAACAGCATCTTGTCTTGTGAGCTTAAAGCCAAGATGATCACCTGCTCCTGCTCTTGCCTAAATTGAGTATTTGGGGTAATCTCAAACATATCACTCACAGAATGCCAGATACCTGCTTGAAGTCATCCTTCAACCACCTCAGTCTACTACTGTGTTTGATGTGTTGATCTTTCTATTCCTCACTCTTCCTCTCTCTGGACTGCATTTATTTCCTTCAATCTACTCCAGACTCAGTGACTTCAGGGGTTCTCATAGAGGCCCACAGCATTCCATCGTGTTTTATTTAAGAGTTCTTCCCTTTGCATGACATTTTTGTCTTCTAAACTTGTCTTGGAAAGGTTCTTTGCAAAGCCTATGTTAATATCTTTCTGAAGTCCAAAGACAAGGCAGGACTAGGCCATATGACTCTATTTTTATCATAATGATCACCTGATGTTTTTTATTTGCTCTCTGACCCTGGTCTTCATCTGCCCATGGTTAAATCCCCCAGGCCTTCAACAGTGCCTTGTACAAAAGTGCTTTTAGTGTATGGTGGTGATAACTGACTAATAATAGTGTCTTACTAATGCTCAGTGAAGGATTTTAATATTTTGTTGTTTATCTTGACAGAATCAACATGAATAGGAAATACTATGCATTACCAACAATGAGCTGTCTTTATAACTTTTATATAATATGAATGAAATCTTATGAGAACCTGCTTTATAAATGAGTAGAGTTTAGATTACAAAAAACCCCTTGACTTGCTTTTTCTACTTCATAAACCATAAGCAAATTTAAAAATTGTATGAAATTAGCTTTATTTTATTCTTCTCATCCCCTCTTTCTTGTCTCTTACAAATCTGTAGTGTCAGAAAATTATTTTCTTACAGTTCCCTTCAGGAAGAATTCATTCCATTGTGCAGTATGACAGCATAATATGAATTATCTCAGATAATCTGAATAATGTAACACTTATTAAAGAAATTAAATTTCAGTGCCGGGGATTTAGCTCAAGTGCTACTGCACTGGAAGCACAAGGGCCCGAGTTTGATCCTTGGTACCATGCCCCCCCAAAAAAGAAATTAAAATTTTAAATTAAAATCTTTCAATAAGTAATCCAGGCCCACATAGCTTTATTTGTTATCATATATGTAAGAAATAAATACTATAAATTCTATGCTTATTCCACCATAAAATTTTAGAGAAGGAAACCTTTCATAATTCTTATACAGAACAAGCATTACTCTAATATCAAAATCAAACAAAGATACTAAAGAAAAGAAATAGACCAGTATCACTCATGAGCAAAGATAGAGTTCTTGAATTCTTATAATGTCAGCAGATTAGACTGTCAATATATTAAATTTAAAAAAAATCATGGCCAAGTACAGTTTATCTCAGCAGGGCAACATTAGTCTAAAGCTCAAAAGTAATATAAATTATTACAGTCACACAATTTTTAAAATTATTTTTAATTAGTTATACAAAAGACAAGACACAATTTAACATCAACCTATATTTTAAAAAATAATTTTCAGAACTTTAGGAATAAAAGCTGTTTTTTTAACACACAAAAGGGACCTGTAATAAACTGACACGTAACTTTTATTCTTAATCATGAAGACTTAATTTATTCTCCCAGATTAAGAAAGGAAAAGATACTCTTAGTTCTGAAAATGAGTTTTTAGCTAGAGCAATAAAGGAAGAAAAAAGAAAACTAGCATTCAGACTAGAAGAAAATAAACTATTTATAAACAACATTGTCTAGAGATTTTACCAAAACCTTATTAGAAATAATAAACTATACAAAATTTGTAACTTCAAGATCAATGTATGAAATAAACTGCATTTCTTTAAACTTGTATTTGAAAACCTTAAATTGCAATTTATAGTAGCATCAAGAAAATATGAAGCACTGAGGGCTTCATCTGGAAGTGATATGAAATACACATTTACTGAAAATTATAAACCTTAGTGAAAGAACTTACATAAGATCTAAATAAGTGAACAGATATATTGTATTAATGAATTGAAAATTTCCATATTATGATACAAAAATCTCTCCATATTACTCTCCATATCCAATACAATGTAAATAAAAAAGCTGTCATTTGATTTTCAATGAGAGATAAAAACTAATAAAAAGTTATATATTCAGTGCATGATAATAAAACAATTGGATTTTAAAATGACATAAAATGAAAGTGGGTCAATATCTGACACCATATAAAACTTTACTCAAAAAGTATCATAGCCTAAATGTGGAACTGAAAATTATAAAATATCTAGAAGAAAATACAAAAGAAAGTATTTTGTCATTAGGTAAAATAATTTAAAAAGAATGTCCAAGAAGCCATAATTCAAATTTTTAGTAGAGAATATACATTGTGATCAGCAAGTTCTTCTCTAACAGAATAAATTAAAAGATTTTAATCATCTATAGAAATAAAGCATTGGGAATTTCTTGCTAAGAACTCTGCTGAAAGGTTCTCTAATTTTTTTTTCAATTTGTTGTTAGTACCACTGGTTTAAAGTCAGTTGCATACTGAATAAGGGAAAGAAGAGTAAAATCTGAGAAGAAAAATGTCAAATGTTTCCTAGTGAATCTTACCTACATCATTTTGTTCAGTTTGGATCTTTGCAGTCGCCACTGATACCTAGCAATACTTTCTCCAATTATTTTCATGATGCACTTTCTTTAGTTCACAGTTTCTCCCAGTAATGACCAGGATGGTTTGAAAACCACCCTGAAATCTTTTATTGGAAAGCCCAGAGATATTTAGTTTTCCAAAGACATAACGATGAACCATTCAATGGGGCACGGATATGACTGAAAAACTCACCATGTAGTGGTGGGAGATGCTCTTACAGAAATGTTGTCAGTGGAACATGATTGGATCCCACAGTAATAGAAGCCAGCTGGTGACGAAAACAGGTGGCTGCAATTACAGAAATAAGCAGAAGGTCTGAATGACAGCCAGAAAATGGCATGTTGCGGTGCTCCCTCAAAGAAAGCTGTGGAGATGACCCCTTGACATTTTCTAATTCTGACTCAGATTTTTAAACCCTCCACTGAATAACTGAAAGAAAGCTTGGGTACAGGAGGGATTCTACAATACCACCACAAATGTGCATCCCCCTAACTCCCTCAGTTTTTCCCCTCATGGAATCATAAACACTGATGCAAATTATGTTGGGGAAAGAGGAAAACTCAGACTACTCAAGCATTAGGAAACACGTTGGAAATTGAATCTGAAATGGTCCTGATGTCTGGATGCGAAGCACAGTTATGATGGTCCTGTGGGTGTGAGGACAACGAACAATACAACCTACATTTAGCCTAAGTAGTCCCACTGAGCTTATGGATCTACCTAGTAGTTACGACTTCTAATAGCAAATGAACAATTTGAGGAAATATGCTTGCTAGGTGACAGAGCTACTCTAAGAATTCACTTTGGCAGGAAAGCTATCAGAGTAAGAAAGTATAAGAGGAAAACTAGATATTCTTCCATGCCTAAGCTGCTTAGTCAATAAATGCAAAACAATATTGTGTCTTGGGTGTATTGTTAAGCTTTCTGGGACAAAATATCTGATAAACATGACTTAAAAGAAGAGAGATTTATTTGGCTTACAGTTTCAAGGGGCTCAGTCTCTGTTTGGCTAACTCTGAGGCAGAAACTTTGTGACAGAAGGGCTTACCAAGGAGATATGTTCACCTCAGTGGGGCCAGAAGCACATGTAGAGAAGGGAGCAGCCAGGTGAAAAAATGTACCCTCTGTGTCTCACCTCCTAGTTACCTCCTGTAACTAAGTCCCACCAACCGACAACACATTCAGTGATGAACTAACCAATGAATTAATCCACTAAAAAATATAGTGCCTACATGACCCAATCATCTTTCAAAAGACCAACCTCTACACACATAAGAGTTTGGGGAACATGTAAATCTGAAACACAATATTGATGATAAGTGAAGGTTTGTACCATGCCTAACAAATGTTATTCTAGAAGTTCAATTTAATGTTTATAAAGGTTTATTATTTTACTTTGTCCTTCTTTTACATGCACTGTTCTATGAACTCCTTCAAAATGGGTTTCTCTCTTACTTAATATTTAAATTTTATTTTTTACTAGTTCATATCTGTAGTACATGCTGATTACACTTATTATGGGGGTTATATATGTACAGCCTCATTCTTCTTTTCTTTTCTTTTTTTCTTTTCTACTCCTCTTTTCCCTTCCTGCACTTTCTAATTCTTGGTCCTCTTTGCATTTGCAAAAGTTCTGCTTTTAACCACTTTTCCTCTTCAACTTTTTCCATACTCATTCCCTCCCCTTGTCTTCCTCCATCCACTTGAAATTATCCCCCAGAAATTAAAATTTACTTAATTTGTTCTTTCCACTCTTATTCTTTGCTCATTTATGGAAAATCTGTTTCATAGCTCCTGAGAAGATTTCTACCTTCCAATGTGAATCAACTCTTCATTTTGATTTTTTGTTTCTCTGTCCCTTACTAATTCCTTGCTAAGAATTACTGGGAGGGCTTCTAAAGCATGTCTGTCAAGTCACTCATTTATATTTTTCACTTTCCTTCTATAATTCAATCCATTTAACTCTTGCTTTAATTACTAAACATTACATACACCTTATTTCAAAATAACTGCTTACACCTACTGTGTAAATATCTTTATTTCTTTTAAGAGGATTTCTATTTCTTTTTACTAACCTCTTTTCTATGTGGTCTAATAATCTACTTCCTGTCCTCTGAGCTATGGGATGTAGCTCTCTTTCTGTCTTTCTCTGTAGTGATTACCTTCCTCAGATAAACTGTATGCTTCTTTGTGGATTCTTTTCCTCTGGAAGTATTAGTGACAAAGCTAATGATTGGTATAGAGGAAATAAATCATCTGTCCCTTCTTAACATCCTCCCTAAGTTTAGAGCTTGGGAATATATATCTAAAGACAGAGTACTTTTTTCTTCACAATCTCTTCCCCTCTGGATGAATCAATCTTACAAAGAGTATCCTCCCATATTCAAACAATATTATGTTCCTAGAATATAATTTTTTCAGTTGCACATTTTGTGTGGCTATTCATTCTATCTACCTCTGTTATCCGAACCTCTCACCCAGTACTATGTTCCTAGCCAGCCCCTAATCTGAATTACCACTGCTATTTTTCCATCTTGCCTTAATTTCTGATTAGGAAATGATTGTCCAAGGAATTCTGGCAGGTAGTATGGTGAGTGGGATGGGGAAGTATCCCAACTACAATCCTGTCTCTCGACTTCTTTCCCACTCATTATATCTGCTCCTCCTCTAATTCAGAGACTTTCTGACACCTCTCAATAGAATATAACCAACTTCTGGTGCCTAAAACTTCTTCAGAGTAAATATAAAGCCACATTAAAGATGGAAGATTGGAGACTTAATTTAAAAATAAATAAATGAAAATGTAGAGAGACCAAAATAAGATTTAATTAATGTATACCTATATGAAAAAATGGGAAGTAGTGAATATTCAATAATTTTCAAAATGCAAATACTCTATTTAGCTTGATCTGCCTTTCTCCTTCTGTGTACCTCTAAGTTTAAGATAAAAGAGAGAAACAGCTGCCCATTTTTCTTTACCACTCTGCTTATTTGACCTGTATCATTTAAACACATTACTTAAAGTCAGATTTCTGAAAGCCCTCTCAATTGTGAAAACGACTATTTATATACATATGCAGATATATAAATTTTCAGTTTTCTATCTGGAGACAAGATGGCATAGCACGCTAAGTACTTCATTTAAAAGAAATAAGGACCAAAGCAACAACAAAACAACCAAAGCTAATTAAGCACAGAGTACTAGCTTTAATTCTGGCACTATTTCAACTTTTAGTTCATTGTTTATGATTCATATAATATTTGGCTTTAAACAAATTAAATAATTGTGTGTGTTAAGCTAGTTAAACGAATGCTAAATATTTTCCCAAGAGAACTAAGTTGAAACTGGGTGCTATTAAAACCTTCAAATGAACAAAATCTGTTTTTAACAAGACACACATTATTAATTGGAACTGAGTAGTGAGGCATAGTTTTGGATGCTTGCCAAGAATAATTACAGAACTTTTTTTTTGTTGTAACAAGATGAGTTAATCAAGAAAAGCTAGCCCAGCTTACTATGGCTATAAACTAACTGACCTTACCAGTTTTAGATAAGATTTTAAAAGGTTGTGGATTCCAGGAACCACTCATATGCTGTAATTTATCCCTCAGAGAGATCTCTGTCCACTTTTTCATTTTAAATAGACACAAACCTGAATACCCACAAAGATCATATTATTGACCTCAAGACCCATAGCTGATTGGTGGCAGAACAAGAATTATGAAATAGATTTCTATTACTACTTTGGCTAAAATCATGGCTTGTTCAGTAAGATGTGTTATAATGCTTTTTTAAATCTCATAGTACATTATTTTGGTAAAACTGTTATAAATTCATGTATTTTTAAATAAAATTTGATTTCAATATCTAAGTCACTGTCAGAATAAAACTCGTTTTCTTCCATATTGGAATTTTTCTGATTTATGTTCCAGTCACTCTTCTTCCCTTGTTTTGGTAACTTGGGGGAATTTCCTTGCTTCCAAATCAGTCCCGCCCATTGTTCTGTACAACACACTGCTTCACCATTCTCTTTTTCAAGACTTTATGTTTAGACGAGTCTGATCATGTAGAGACTGAAAGCGTTGTCAGCTGAAGCACTGTTGTGTAGATCCATGGATCTTCTCTGAGTCTTACCTTTTCTAATGCACTAGTATTCTTGTGGTCCAAATATCCTTCCCATGGCAGATCTCATCATTCAGCTAATTGATAACCTCTTCTATTTAGAATTAATTTCTGTTGTTTGCCATAACTTGGGTCTAACTGACTCATTTTCTATTTCTATGCAACTTTTACCAGACTGTTTATGTGGCCGGGAAAGATGCTGTTTCCAACAAGAATTATATTAATATGATATGTTTGTTCTACTATTTTGATTGATCATTTGCAAAAAACACAAACAACGTATAGTTTAACAAAGGCACTTACCTATTAACAAAAATTTGGTAATTACTCAATAGAACTAGCTCCAATATGCACTTTAATGAAAAGAACCAAATGCTTTTCTTCTTGACAGTGAAAAGAAATCCTAATGTCTTGATGTCACTCATGAAATAACGCTGATAATGACAACTGACTCAAGTCTCCCCATAAGGTCAACATCGAATCTAATCATTTAATTTATATGGCTCTCATCCAATTTGGTTTGCGGCCAGAATCATGTAAAGAATTAAGTTCATGAACCAAGGTACCACTGTACATTACCACCATAAGTCCTCAATTCACAAACATTCATGTTGTTAATTTTTACAGATAAGAACAGGCCTTACATTTGATTTTTTATGCTTCACTTTATGTATTTGGGTCCAAAGCGTCTAAGAATAATTTTGTCAGACTCACCAACAAACCTGATTTGTATTTTCCTGGAATGGGCCTCACTTGTAAGTCAGGAATTAACTGTACTTTATAGTCATCCTATAATTCCACACAACACCTGAACTTAGTCTTTTCATCTTATTGTAACCTTGTGCCTGGATCCTGGAAGTACTTGAACCTGGAGATCTGAGTAGAAGCACCCAGCATGAAGGGCAGATAATGTCTGTGTCAGCTGTCAGAATTGCTGCTCCACGTGTTCTAGCTAAATGTAAAAAGAGTGGGAAGAAAAAGAAGAAACTAACATTATCACTGACATCAAGGATCTATTATATGGCAAGTTCAGTCTATGCGACTATATTACTCATCTCATCTAGTCTTCATTATCCAGTAAGGTAGTTGTTTTTATGTTCACTTGATAGAGAAATAAGGGCTGGAAAAGAAGTAATGGCTATCAGGTCACACCACTTGTGGGAGAGACATACAGTTTTGGAGTCAGGGTTTTCTGATTCTGAATGTGGTGCTTTTACTACTACTATTGCCATAGCTGCTGCCATACTGCTACTGTGACTGGAGTATTGCTGTCTTCATTGCCATTAGGGCATTAACAGAGAATCCCCTTGTAATGAAGGAGAGGAATAAGGGAAAGAAATTTGTCTTTCTTAGTGTGTCTTAAGTGCTTACTGAATACTGTGCTTGTGCTAGAATCTAATTTTGTTTGAACACTTGAAAGTTCATCGTCCTTTCTCCCACTACCAATTACTGAAGTGAAAAAAAAATCTTGTTTTTAAATTTAAAATTAGTTGATTATAACCAATTTCCACAATCCAATATTTGTTAGCAAACCATTATCAGACCCAGGCCCGGCATAGTTTAACTTTATTAAAATCAACACAGCTGAATTGAGCTTTAAGGGTGAGGGAAAGGTGATGAAGAAAAGATATAGCACATATTCATTTCATTAAATTTCACTTGTCCTTGAATAAATGGTCCGAAGTGAAGGCTATATTACTTTAAGCAAATTCCTTCTTCTCTACAGTAAAATAATGTTTAAGTAAGATGAACTAAGTTACTTCATCGACCTTCATTGATTTTAAGTAAATTTCTGAGACTATGCCTCAGTTTGCCCAACTGAGGATTGTATAGGATAAAATAGGTCAATGCATGCAAAACGCACAGATAAAGTAGTTTCTAGAATACAGTCACTTACTTATTAATATGCATTATTTTGTTATGGTGTAGGTCTAAGGTGGACGGAGGTGAGCCCTGGAGGTGCGACCTTCCTTTCAGCTGCCCCCACCCACTCCTTCCTCTTCCCAGCTGCTTTGAGTTGAGCAGTTCCTCTCCCCTGTGTGCTGTGCCTTCCCACTACTCCGTTCCTCTCCAGAAGCCAGCTGGGGACTAAACCTAGAAAAAAAGTAGCCTCAGCTCCTAAAAGTGTTGAGTATTTGGTTCCAGCGAGAAGAAAGTAGCTAATAAATATCTCTTAGTTAAACTGTGTCAAGATAAAATGTGTATTTCTTCTTTCTTTGGGGAACCCTGAGTGAATCTTTGGGGTAGAGAAAAAATAGCCGGCCCCCATTTTTTTCTACCACTTTTCTGTTGCTCTCTTAGCTGAAAGTGAGATTTAATTATTAGAGCTACATGTTTGCTGGGCATCAAAAGATGAAGACCAGATTAATATGTGAATGCATGGAATAGATTAAAAGGAAGATAAGATTTGGACTACTCTAATAAAAAAAAAGGCACTTGAATGAAAGAAATAGAAGTAAAGCCTGCATCTGCATGAGTGAAATTTTAAATGAATCTTTAAAAATGGTTCCAAACTTTTATCTACTCTCCACATCAGAAGATCTTAAAAGATAAAAGCACACACTAGCAATTTATAAGTATAGTACATTTAGACTGGAGGGCCTTGATGATTCTATTAACGCAAGCTTTGAAGTAGCTTAATACAGAGCACATACATGCTCTATAGATGCAGCTTATGGTATATTCTAATAAAATTGATCTTGTGCATACCAAGGGAAATAGCAAAGCAATGGATCAAAAGGCCTTTACAAATATAGCAAGATAGATTTGTATCTCTGTCTACTCTCAAAAACTTGAAAATATCCAAAAGAAGTCTAAATCTCTGCATAACCAAATCTCCTTATACAGTGTGTAAATGTAACTAAGATACATTTATAGGTCAACTCAACTTGCTGAAACAAATTGATGGTACATCGGTCTGTCATTATTTTTTAGCATCCATGTTTGAGACAAAAGTCAGTTATGAGAAAATACTAGTTCCCATGGATTTAGTAAATATTAACAAGAATTATATGCAGAAAAAGTTCATGATTAATCCTCACAATGTTTACATTATAAGAACAATCTAATAAATATAAAAAGAAATTGTGATATCTAAGATTATCTGTGTTATAGAGAGAAAAACACTCACATCTATTGGTTAAAAGTAAAAAAAAAATCTTTGGTGGGGAGATCCAATATTTTCAATGTGTCAACTCTTTGGCTTAGTTTCAAATGTAAGAGGAATTTCTGGAAAGATCTTCAACAGGGCTCTCATGAAATTTTCTGAATTCAATCACAGTTCTGTAATGTAAAAGTTTAGGGCCACCCTTTGCCTATAAAATAACTTGATGTAAACTAGAAAAACTTTCTTCTATGGTGTCTTTGTGCATTTTAGAATTAATACCCCTGCCTTTCTACTAAAACAGCATTAGGCCAACATTTGGTGAAAGAAATTCAAATTGCGAGTGACATTTATAGAGTGGTGGAATAGAACTTGCCAGCTCTCATACAATCACAGAAACAATTATTTGAACCTGTGTTTCATTCATTTAAAATATATCCACAACAAAATACCTTTGCAAGAGCTAAGGCATCTAAGAAGACATTATATCAGTCAGTTGTATCACAAAAATAAGAAAAATGCATTGAAGAGGTTTAGAAGGAAATCTTGCCTTACCTGAATACCCCGCTTCCAACATCTGGTCATGTCTTAGACTTGGGGGAGAGTGAAATGATCATTTAATTGTCCTACAAACCTCAGCTTTGTGACTACTCCACCATACCAGATCAGGTACATCAAGGTCCCCAGAACCCCAAGTTTCAGCCCCAGTTCTTGCTCGTACCATCAGACCCAAACTCTAAGTTAATCCCCTGGTTCTGAGCTATAGTGTCACTGGGCTCCAGGCTTGCCTACACAAACCTATCTAAAAGGCCAGCATTCACAGATCCAGGCTATAACCAGGCCTCCACAGATTCAAACAGCAGACCAGCAATGTGGAACCAAGTTCCAAGCCTGACTAGGTCTTCTGCCCCTCCCGCTCCAGTGCCAGTATGGGCTACATGAAACTCAATTTAGCTTTAAGGACACACATAGCCTGAAAGGGAAGAAATGTAAAAAGACATTCCATGCAATTTTTAGACAAAAGAGAGGAGGAGTAGCTATACTTATATCAGATAAAATAGATTTCAAAAAACTGTCGTGAGATGAAAAGGAACATTATATATTCATAAAGGGGTCAATTCATTAAGAAGTTATAATAATTATAGTTATAGAGGTACCTCAGTGCTGGGCCATCTACCTATGTAAAGCAAATATTAGCTGACCTAAAGAAAATAATAGACAGAAATACAATAATAATAGAAGACTACAATAACCTATTTTCCATAGCAGCTAGATCATCCAGACAGAAAATCAGTAAGAAAAGAACAAATTTGAAAACAGAACAAATGGAAAAAGCTTCAGGATACATATCTTTTCAAAAGTATTACAAAACATTATCCAGGATACATTGATCATACATTAGGTCATAAAACAAATATTCACAAATTTAAGATTGAAATTACAGCATAGCAAGTATCCTTTTTGACCACAGTGATATGAACAACAATCTGAGAAAAATTGAAAAATGTGTAATATTTGGGAAGTTAACAATGCAGTAATAAAAAATAAAAGTGAGCCAAAGCAGAAATCAAAGGGGAGAAAAAACCTTGAGACCAGTATTAGTTACTTTTGTCACTGCTGAGACAAAATATCTTACATCCAAAGTTAAATGAGAAAAGGTTTATTTTGGCTCACCATTGGTAGAAATTGCAGTGCACAGTTGGCTACCTCCAAGGCAAGGTGGCATTGTAGACAGGCATTGCAGGGGAGAAACAGTTCATGGCAGGCAGAAGCCAGCCAGATCATCAAGCAGGTGACAAAGAGAGGCAAGACCGCAGCTGTTTCTGTCCTTTGTAACCAGGATACCCACCCTTAGATCAAGTAACACTTATCTCCTTAATCCTAGCCTCCCTAATCCTGGCATTATGCCATAAATCAATCACACATTCAAGATCCAGCCAACTCTGGGAAGCCCCACCTGAGTGCCTGAGTCTTAGGAAAGACACGTAGGCACAACCCATAACAAAATGAAAACACAACATTAAAAATTTTCTAGACTTGCCCATCACATTACCAGATTTCAAAATGTGGTAGAAAATGATAGTAATCAAAATATCATAGTCTATGGTATTAATAAAAGTATACAGAATAGAGACCCCTAATCCATAAAAAGCTATGTATATAAAGTTACCTTTGACAAAGGTGCAAAAGCAATAGGAGATAGGGCAATCTTTTCAATAAATGGGAAAAGAACAGCTGGATGGCCACATAAAAGAAAAATTAAACAACTGTCTTCTTATCTCATGTATTATACAAAACACAATTGAAAATGAAACAAAGTCTTAAATGCAAAGCCTGAAACCATAGATATTAGAATGAATCATACAAGAAAAGCTTCTTGATGTTGGTCTGGGCCATGACTTTTTGAATATGATGCTGAAGCACAGGTAACAAAAAATAAACAAATACTATTTAGTCAAACTAGAAACTCTGCAAAGCAAAGGAAAAAAGTCTTGAAAAGAGATAAACTAGTAAAGAGGAAAAAAAATTGTAGATTGTACATATGATATAGGATTACTATCCAAAATATGTAAGACATAAAAATAATAGCAAGAAAATAAATAAGCCAAGTAGGAAATAGTTAAAAGACCCTTAAAAGATATTCTTCAAAAGGAAATAAAGATGTTACAGATATCTGTATACTATATATATATATATATATATATATATATATACACACACACACACACATACACGAATGTGTATGTATATATGCACATATTTTCTTAATATTCAGAATTACTATCACTAGTCAACAAGGAAACAGGAAATGTAAATATAACCTAAAATAAGGTATGATGTCACATCTGTAGAAGTGGTCATTATTTAAAAGGCAAAAGATAACAAGTTAGTTGAGGATTATAAGAAGGGAAACTTTTTCCACTATTTGTGGAATTAAATTATTGTACCCACTGTGGAAAGCCATTGTTGTCCGTGGTGATCACTGTGAAGCACGTCTCCAGGCCCAGACCAGGAGGGTGAGGCTCAGAGTCACCACGCAGACTCCAGGAAGGATTTGGAGAACTATTCCGCCTTTATTGAGGGTACATAGACTTATATAGGGAACTGAGAGAGAGTATAGTTACGTCTGACTGGCTGATCTAATATGGTTACCTCTGATTGGTTGGAAAGTATAGCCCAGCTGAAACCTTGTTGTGATGTAATCTCCTAAATTGGCTCTGGGTGTGTGGGGGAGTGTCTTGGAGAGATTCCTGGTGCGATGATCCATGCAGCACAATCCAATAGCCTGAGGGCCCCAGAAGTTGCTCCCATCACCTGTGGCTTCTGCAGCCTCCTGACCACCTGTGGGAGCCGGCCCACTAGCCTTCCCCCCCAGGTGCCACTGATGGGGACCCAGAGTCCTTCTGTGTTCTCCTTGACCCTGGAGAGGGGCAAGGATGAGCACCTGATACAGTTAGCTCTTGCAGGAGCGAAGGAGTCACCCCGCCAGTGACAGGCAAGTCTCTCCGCACGGGAGAGAGTGTGCTCAGTCTCCATCTTCCTCACAGGCTCTCCTAGCGTGCTATGAGATGTATGTACAGCACACTTAACCCAGCCAGGCTTGAGCTTCCCCTACAGAAAGTAATAGGAAAGCCCCTTTAAAATTGTAGCTAGAACTATTATATGACTCAGCCAACCCCACTTTTAAATACATATGCAGAGGAATCATTATCATGAAGAGATATCTTCACCCTCCTATTCATTGCAGTATTTTCACAATATCAATTATGAAGAAACAACTTAAATATTTATAGGTGGAGAAATAAAATGTGGTGCATCTGTACAACGGAATAGTATTCAACATTGAAAAGATGGGAAATTCTACTCTCTCTGGTAACATGGATGATCCTCAAAGATATTATGTTCAGAAAAATAGGAGAGGCAAAAGAAGGTAACTACTGTGTGATCTCACTTGTACATGGAATCTAAAAACATCATATTGATACAGGATAAAATGGTGTTTGGCACAATCTATGGGCAGGGGATTGTAAATGTTGAAATATGGTCAAAGGGTCCAAAGTTTCAACTAGACAAGAGAAATAAATTCTGAGGATCCACAGCAGAGTATGATAACTTCATAATAATGTATTTTATACTTCAAAACTGCTAAAATGTAGCTCTGTGGGGCAGCGTCTGCCTGGCAACAGTGAGTCCCTGAGATTAATTCTGGGTACGGACAGAAAAAAGAAAAAAGAACACTAACAGAAAACACAAACAAAACAAAAGAAAACCTAAACTGCTGAAAGTAGATCTAAATCTCACAAAAAATGGCAGGTATGAAAAGTAGAGATATGTTAACGCCCTTCGTTTAATTATTTCACTATCTATACATATATATGCATTATATCGCACAACCTAAGTGTGTACAACTTCTGTTTGTCAGTTTTACCTTAAAGATGGGAGCCGTGCTGCAACCCGCAGCCCAGAACGTGCACAGATGATTTATTGCACATGTGGAATACGATCCGAGGCACCCACGTGGCGGGGGGCAGTTAAACACTATTTAACATCAAGGAAGAGGGCCAGGTAGCTACCGAGTAACTAGCTGCTTTAGTGCAACGGTGGTTGGCTCTCCTCAGGAAGAGAAGGTGTAAGTAACACCTAAGCCTGCGGCGCAAGGTGCGGCCTCGCAGCACTGTTCGGGAACTGCTTATCTTGTGCCATCATCGTCCAAAGGCTTTTCTTTGCAGCTAAGGTTTTCAGTTTCTGAGAGGCGGCTGGCAATGCTCAACCTCAGTCCTGGTGTGTGTGTGGGGGGTGTCACCTACAGTGCTTGTCACTTCCACTTCCACCGCTTACACCAGCATGAAGCAGCCAGTGGACTGCAGACCCCACGCACTCGGAGCAGCTAAAGAGCATGCGTGCTGCACCCGGGTCGTGTGGTCAGCCAACAAAGGCCTCACTCCAAGTGAGAGAGCTGCAGGCAGCTCTGTGTCTGAGCAAGTGTCAAGAAGTATTCGGCACAACAAACCTTAAAACTTAATGTCGAATAGTTTTCCTGATATTTGTCTCACTGTATTTTCCTGGCGAATCTGGTTCCTGGTTCTCTCCTGTGCCATGTGATCCTGTTTTATTTTTTTACTTGCAAACCATCTCTTGACTCCTCACTGATCTAGTCAGTTGTTTATTCAGTATTACTCCTTTCTTATCTAACATCAAAATTAAAGTATCCCAAACTCTGGATTTTATCACCTCCAGAACTTCACCCTCATCACATGTTTGTACAATAAATGGATCAGGACACAAACCTGGGTGATGTGTCTGGTTGCTTGTCTTTCCACCCCTCCAGAGACAATGTGGCATCACAGGTTCTACCGTTAGGTTACTTTTATAATCCTCCAATCTACCATCTATGATAGAACCACTGTCGTATTTCCCTTATAGCTCTGGAGTAGACTCTTGATTAGTTTCTTAGTTTCCCTTGACAGCTTTAGAGTGAATTCTTCACACAAGCACTAGACTGGTATTTAACAATATCCACACAGCCTGTGGTCCTAGCACTCTGAGAGGGTGATGCGGCATGAGGATCCAAGTTCCAGCTCCGCCTGAGTGTTAGGTAACAGCTCCTGTGTCAAAATTTAAAAGCAACAACAGCAAAGAGTTGAGGTTGTAACTCGATATAAAGGTCCTGGGTTTGAAACTATTCCTTTCCTCTCCATAAATGTAGGGGGAGAGAGATGCTGTGTATCCTGCTTTCTTGTCTTCTGTGGGAGTCCATTCAGGCAGCTAGAAGAAAATACCTTAGCCTGGGTGATTTGTAAACAGACATGTGTTGCTCCTAGGGCTGCTGGCTGGGAAGCCCAAGATCAAGGTACCAACAGAGTCAGGATCTGGGAAGGGTCTGCTCTGCATGAATGGTGCGTTCTTCAAATCTTCGTA
>PVIC010012570.1:0-23170 GCA_004025085.1 Thryonomys swinderianus
AGAACCACCTCCCAGCCTAGCTGCACACATTTCATCCAAGGCCTGTGTTTTACTGAACTCACACTCAGCTTGAGCAGCAGTGGGGTTGAGTGAGGGAGGTTGGGGTTAGTGTTATTGGTCAGCTGAAATGGAAGGAAGGCCTGGAGACCAACAGCAAGACAGTCTGGGTAAGGAGCCCTCAGATGATTTCTATTGGAATCAACAAATCCAGGCCTACATATACCACAAACACTCACCTGAGTAGCCTTGGCTCAGAGGGTCTCTGTCCAGCTCAAGGGGAAGATGAAGCAGTTGGAATAGTGCTCAAAGTGGAGTCCATGGATTTGCATCACCCCCTTTGCTGCTTCTTCCATAGAGACAAGGTTCTGGAGCTTGACTTGCCGTGATAGAGCTCTGAGCAGACAGTGGAAAAAGACAGCATTTGTTGCCCTATAGGAGCCATTCAGGACAAGAGACTATTAACATTTGCATGCCTTAGGTAATGATGAGGAGTGCTGTAAGGAGACCCAGCTGCTACAGACAAAAATGAGAGAACCCCTTCCCAGCTAAATGTGACATTTTATTTCTTATCTAAATCTCTGTGATCCTCTGACACATCATCTTGTTACTGGGCAGTTAGGCTCAAAAGCTTGTGTTCATTTGCTCAACACTAAACAAATCAAAGCAGGCCAAATATTTTGGAAAATATAAAAATATTTTATGAATGCTAACTGCCGAAAAATGAGAGAGGAAATTTTTCTCAATTTTCAACCTCACTGCTCTAACTAGGTGCTGCAGTCTTTACTAGCAAGGAACAGTAAGGAACTGAATACAGTAGTACAGTGGACAAAGTCAGATCTCTATCCTTCTCTGGACCATCCATGCCTAGGGAAATGAAATTAGACTTCACATACAAATGCCAACATCTACATGTTCCATCCATTCAGCAAGGCTAAGAGTAGGTGGAGGTAGATGTTTATGCTCTAAACTGGAGAAAGTTTAGGGGGAAAAAAATCTAATTTAAGTCACCTTTTACAGTGTGGTTATAATCTCACTAAAGGTTGGCACTGAGAATTTATTAAAATAAGACTGGCTAAGATACAATGTTTTGTTTTTGTGTTTTTCTTTGTGGGGAATGTTATTTCCAAACTATTCTGTTTTTCATATTAGATGATCCATAAATTTCTGACCGTGTATATCTACATTTTATCAATAAAGTATCTTACATTCACTAATACCTATAGTAAATAGAAACAAACAATAAATACTTTAAAAAATCAAATGTAGTTTAATTAGGCAAGCAATTTCCTTTCAGATATAGATTTCCAACCTGGAAAGCCTCAGTCCTCCCTTCATGTATGCAAATTAAAGGTTAAATATTGTGTAAAACTATTTTAAAAACATGTCAAAGTTTTTAAAAGCTGAAAAATTATGAATTCAATTATTCTGTGTCAGCATAAATATACATATTATATGTAACTGTATAATTGTATTTGTTTATTATTCACATGGCACCCAATTACTTTTTTAATAAGTCCTCAAGCTGGGCGTGGTGGCTCATGCCTGTAATCCCAGCACTTGGGAGGCAGAGACAGGAGGATTGCTGAGTTTGAGGCTTGCCTGGACTACATAGTGAGCTCAGGGCCAGTCCGAACTACAAAGCGAGACCCTGTCTCAAAAAAAAAAAAAAGTCCTCAAAAACTTATAAAACATAAACCCATGCTATTTCACATTTGAAAACATTTAAACAAAACCTTGGGAATGGTGGTGCATGCTGATAATCCCAGCATCCAGGAAGATGAGGCAAGAGAATTGCTGTGAGTTGGAGGCCATCCTGGGCTACATAAATTTTCCCTGCATTAGAAAATCAAATTTATATTTGAGATGTTTCAACTTTAGAAAAAGTTTCAGTTTCACACAAGTCAAAAATACTACCTGCTAGGTATGGGTGTCAATGCCTCTAATACCAGCACTCAGGAAAACTGAGGCAGGAGCTGTAAGTTTGAGGCCACCCTGGGATACATAATCTGTTCAAGGCCAGCCTGAATGACACTGTGAAAACCCTGTCTCTAACAAGTAAAAGAACATAAAAAGTATAATTGAAACTTTAGAACTTCTTAGGATCTTAAAAAGTCTTACACAGGAGACTTGGTTAAACACTGAGATAATATGAATAGATCAATGTCTGGATACTCTTACAAAGTTTAAATCATTCATCTTCTCAAAAAACGATAGCAATAGCCAATACAAAGGCTGCTTCTAAATTTGGAGCAAGGGTCTTATTTCTTTACAAATATTAGTGTAAAGTATTAGACTTTAGAGAAAAATGTAACAAGTGTTTCCTAGACATCAGTTAAAAATATTAGCATTTATAGCAAAAAACAGTCTCTCAGTCCGTTAACAAAATGGAAGTCATGCTTTTTAAGAAGTAGCAAGTAAACGTCCAGATGTAGCTATTTCTTATCTCTATAGTGGTCTGCATGCCAGGACTACAGTAGTATCAGGATTAGTTTCTTCCCAAATGTTCTCAAGACTGCTTTCTTTTTTCTTTTCCTTTTGGAGACAGGGTCTCACTTTGTAGTTCAGGCTGGCCCTGAGTTCACTGTGTAGCCCAGGCAAGCTTCAAACTCAGCAATCCTCCTGTCTCTGCCTCCCTGAGTGCTGGGATTACAGGCGTGAGCCACCACACCCGGCACTGTGGTATGTGGTATTGATGGCTGGTGGGCGTGAGTCTCCACACCCAGCATTGTATGTGGTTTCCGGGGATCGAACTCAGGACCTTGCGCCAGAACCACTGAGCTAACCCTCCAGCCCAAGACTGCTTTCTTAACCAAAAGTAGTTTATGGAGCCTGACAGCTTCTGCCTGGCTATTCTACTTGGTAGACTGTGTCAGATGACAGACATCCCTTATAATTTATTAAAATGAAAAAATAGAAATAATTTCAAAGGTGTGTATTTATTAAACATTATCTAATAAAAGTGTATTGGAGAGCTCCCCTATTAAGTCCATTTTAAAAAAAAGCCAATTTTGTCTTATCCATTAATGTATGTCTAAATAAGCATGGTTCAGACATGCTGTACTTCTAATTTCCTAAAAAGGCAGAGTCCACCTTTACATAGACATTCACTCCATTCTAAAAAGATTATAAAAAATAAATATTTCTCCCTACAGTTCTTACATCTTTCCATATTTTATGAGCTATTCCATTTTCAAGGCCCATGATTAATAAATTTTCTTTTGTAGTCCTCCAAGTACATTCACTTACAGGTATCCTTGCAACCCCAAATTTTTTTTTTTTTTTTAGACAGGGTTTCACTTTGTAGTTCAGGCTGGCCTTGAGCTCACTATGTAGCCCAGGCAAGCCTTGAACTCAGCAACCCTCCTGTCTCTACCTCCCGAGTGCTGGGATGACAGGTGTGAGCCACCACGCCCGGCACTGTGGTATGTGGTATTGATTGCTGGTGGACGTGAGTCTCCACGCCCAGCATTGTATGTGGTTACCGGGATCTAACTCAGGGCCTTGCGCTTGCGAGGCAGGTGCCTGAACCACTGAGCTAACCCTCTGGCCCCAAAACAGTTTATTTTTGGTTACAGAAAAATAGGTAAATTTGGTTATAAATAATTCATTGGGGACAATAGGAAGAGATTCAAGTTCAAAAGAGAGAAAACTCAAAAAATTTAAATAATATCCCATGACATGGTATGAACAGAGAATTTTGAGGTATTTGCAACTTGTAAATTTTTTCTTAGGAAAAATTGGCTTTAAGATATTTACTTATGATTGTCAAATATTTTACATTTTATATATGATATAAATGTAATTCTTAAAAATTAATCACAAGTAAAAGCACTATCTTATTTATGATTAAGTGAAAAAACTGAAGCCATTTATAAATATAAATTCATATATTGTTTAAAAATTTACAAATAAAAATTTAAATATTACACATATTTCATAGATTGTTATGTTTCACATTGTTTATACATATCACTAATATAAGACTGAATATCTAAAAATAGAGTTTTACCAATCTACAGGTCAACGAGTGAGAATGAACTTTAAAAAAATCTCAAGACTGAAGATTTAACTCAGTGCTTCTGGCAGCTGCCTAATAAGTGTAAAGTCCCTGTTCCATCCTGGTAACCATGAACAACAATATTGGGCGTGGTAACTCATGCTCACCAGCAATCAGTATCACATATCACTATGCTGGGAATGGTGGCTCACACCTATAATCCCAGCACTCAGGAAACAGAGGCAGGAAGATTCCTGAGTTCGAGGCTTGCCTGGGCTACATAGTGAGCTCAGGGCCAGCCTCAACTATAAAGCCAGACCCTGTCTCAAAAAAAAAATGACTCTCAAAGTAAGTTAGGGTTGTATCTCTTATCATTTCAAGTTATTTATGTAAGCACAATGTATTTCATTCTAATAAGTTTCTAGATTTTTGAAAATATTTTGATTTAAATTGATAACAGCTCTAAGCACTAGTCTGTTGACAGATTTGCTTATGCAACCTAATGCTAACAACTTTAAGAGATAGTAAAAACCTTGTTTGCTTCTCTATAATTGATAGTGGTATCATTTTAGTTTCTCTCTAATCTTTGCTTAAATTAAAATTTTAAAATAATTTCTATTTTTTAAATGTCTATTTTTACTAAAACTCATTACAAGGGTAAAAAACAGTGATTGGGGGGTGTTTCCAACCTCAAATGTGTTACACATGTGTGTTTTTTTGATATATACCACTTACATCAATATATCACCATTTCACATACAAATATAATTTAGTAACCTTAAAATACTAATAATCAAGTGGCATAATTTTTTTTTTTTTTTTTTTTTTTTTTTTTTTTTTTGTGAGACAGGGTCTCGCTTTGTAGTTCAGGCTGGCTCTGAGCTCACTATGGAGCCCAGGCAAGCCGCCGCGAACTCAGCAATCCTCCTGTCTCTGCCTCCCGAGTGCTGGGATGACAGACGTGAGCCACCACGTCCGGCATTGTGGTATGCGGTGTTGATTGTTGGTGGGCGTGTCTCCATGCCCAGCATTCTATGTGGTAACCGGGGATCGAACTCAGGACCTTGCGCTTGCGAGGTAGGCGCCGGAACCACTGAGCTAATCCTCCGGCCCTCAAGTGGCATAATTTTATAAAAGTTACATTTCTATAACTTTCTGTAGGATGATTAAGTGATCACACATATTAACATATAACCTTTCAATGTTTCTAGAGATGGTTGTAAAAATATTTTGTAAAGCCGGGCATGGTGGCTCATGCCTGTAATCCCAGCACTCAGGAGGCAGAGACAGGAGGATTGCTGAGTTTGAGGCTTGCCTGGGCTACATAGTGAGCTCAGGGCCAGCCTGAACTACAAAGTGAGACCCTGTCTCAAAAAAAAAAATTTAACTTGGTGTGGTGGCTCACACCTGTCATCCCAACATTCAGAGGCAGAGGCAGGAGGATTGCTGAGTTTGAGGCTTGCCTGGGCTACAAAGCCAGACTCTGTCTCAAAAAAATTAATATGTATAAACAATGCCAGTTGCACAATTATTGCTCTTGCCTAAACTAAAATAATGCTAGCCTTAAAGATTCCCAAGAAAATCCTCAGCTACACATTTCTCAAGAAGAGGTTTATCTCATGCATCAGATTTCCAAAAACCAGCCCATGTGCAAAATTAAATTAAATGTTAAATTCTTTAAAAGGTTAGTAGAAACAAGTGCAGATGTATACATCATATCCACATCCCTTTGGCCTCCAGCTTGGGGAACAAAACAAGTTAAAACATCATTGGTAGGCCTTGGTGCCCCTCAACAAGTTCTACAAAGCTCCATGCCTTTATCTTATAAAGGACATGATGGTCAGTTGGGACACATTCGTCTTCACATAGCTCTCATACCTATAAATTTATGGGGGAGAGATTTGAAGATTGGAAAGTTGTGGTGACACTGCCCCCTGAAACTTTACCAGTTCAACAAATGATGTATAAAATGGGATATGAACCAGGAAAAGTATTAGGCAAGCAGCTTTAGGGCGGAAGGCAGCCTCTAGAAGAGCAACAGGAAAACAAAAGTTTTGGAATTGGGTACGATCAAAGTTTTTTCTTTTTTTTTGAGACAGGGTCTCGCTTTGTAGTTCAGCCTGGCTCTGAGCCCACTATGTAGCCCAGGCAAGCCTCAAACTCAGCAATCTGCCTGTCTCTGCCTCTCGAGTGCTGGGATTACAGGCATGAGCCACCACACCTGGCACTGTGGTATGTGGTATTGATTGCTGCTGGGTGTGAGTCTCCATGCCCAGCATTGTATGTGGTTTCCGGGGATCGAACTCAGGACCTTGCCCTTGTGAGGCAGGCGCCGGAACCACTGAGCCAACCCTCCAGCCCATTGTTTTTGTTTTTTTAAGACAGAGTCTCACTTTGGAGTTCAGGTTAGCCTGTAGCACAGTCAAGCCTTGAACTCAGCAATCCTCCTGCCTCTGCCTCCCAAGTGCTGGGATTACAAGTGTGAGTCACCAAATTTGTTAATTGGGGCCACTGAAAAAGTTTCTCCACCCAAGGCAGCTTTGCCTTTACAATGGAAATCAAATGATCCCATTTAGGTTAATCAGTGGCCCATAACACAGAAGAAACTACTTTAGAGCAACTTATATCAGAATAACTTAACAAAGAACATTTAGAGCCATCTGTTGGGCCTTGGAACACACCTGTCTGTGTTATTCCTAAAAGGTCAGGCAAATGGCGTTAGCTCCAAGACCTAGGAGCAGTTAACACAAGCTTTATCCCAATGGGGACATTACTACCTGGCTTGCCAAACCTGGTGGCAGTTCCCCAAAGGTGGCCTATTGTAGTTATAGATTTAAAAGACTGCTTCTTTAACATTTCCTTGTGCCCATGTAATAGGCTCCAATTCGTTTTTTCAGTACCAAGTATAAATTTTAAAGAACCAATGAAGCACTTTCAGTGGACTGGGTTTACCTCAGGGAATGCCTAACAGCCCTACACTATGTCAGCTTTTTGTGGCACAGGCTCTTCAGGCTACTTGCAAATTATTTCCCAATGTATATTTAACACATTATATGGACGACATATTAATCTCTACAAATACACAAGAGCTACTTTTATAGGCCTTTGCTGTTGTAAAGAAAGACTTATTACATGTTGGATTGTGCATAGCACCTGAAAAGGTTCAACTACCTGAACCTTTTATTTACCTGGGTACTTTGCTATCAGAGTGGTCGGTTAAGCTATAGAATATACAGTTCAGGAAGGACAAATTTAAAACACTAAATGATTTTCAAAAGTTATTAGGTGATATTAGTAGGATTAGGCCTAAAATAGGGATACCAACTTTTTAATTACAAAATTTGAATGGACTACTACAAGGAGATTAATATTAATTGCCCTTGAAAATTAACTCCAGAGGCAAAAAAGTAGTTAAAACTAATAAAATAAGCCCTACATAACCGACAGGTTTTTCATGTTAACTCTAACCAATTCATTTGTTCGTGCTTAATACCTCCCATTCACCTACAGATTTAATAGGACAATGCTATGAAAAACAAGTCTTTCCCATGGAATGGCTGTTTTTATCTAACCAGTTAATAAGGTTCTTACAGTTATATCTAGAGCAAATTGTAAAAGTAGTTTCTTTAGGTCATAATCATAATTATTTGGAGCTGATGTTCATTTCATCATCATTCCAAATGATAAGGCTCAAATGCATACATTGCTACAAACTGCTGTATACTGGCAGGGAGTCTTTGCAGATTTCATGGGACAGATAGATAATCACTATCCTAGTGATCCCCTGTTTCAGTTTTTTGCACGATATGAATTTATTCTCCCCAAGGTTGCTCAATTTCAGCCATGATGGCTCCTCTAAAGGCCAAGCAGCAATTTGGAGCACTTCCTTTAGCTATGTATTACCTACACCTGGTGTCTCTGCTCACAGATCAGAACTGCTAGCTATTTTATCTGTGATTGATAACTTTCCTGCTCAACTCCTTAATTTTTTTTTTTTTGGTACTGGGAATCAAACTTGGGCCCTTGTGTGTCCAAGGTAGGTGCAGTTCCACTTGAGCTAAATCCCCAGTCCCTTAAACCACTTAATATTTTAAGTGATTCCTCTTATGCAGTTTCTTTAGCCCAGAGACCAAAGAAGCTATGGTTCCCTCTACCTTGGAACCTGAACTACTAAACCTGTTCTTAAGATTACAAAAAGCCATCCACCAGAGAACTGCTCCCTTTTACATTGGACATATTCGATCATATACTAATCTTCCTGGCCTGCTATCACATGGCAGTACTCAAGCAGACTGGCTTATAAGATTTCTTTCTGCCTTTGATCAGGCTAAGGAGTCACATAACTATTTCCATCAGAACTCCAAGGCACTAAAACATGATTTTCAACTATCTTGAGCTCAAGCACAACAGATAGTTTTGGCTTGCCCTAGATACCAGTGGATTCCATGGCCCATTCCCTCCAAAGGAACTAACCCTCAAGGCCTAGCCGGTATTATGATTTGGCAAATGGGTGTGACATACATCCCCTTTTTCAGTAGGTCTCAGTTTGTCCATGTTTCTACTGACCCATTTTCACACATGCCACATGTCACTCTGGTGAAAAAAGGCACCATGTTCAACAACACTACCTATCTGCCTTTGCTGCCATGGGAATACCCAAAGCCATTAAGACTGATAATTGCCCATCATATGTTAATACATTTATCAAAAACATTCATTCTTATTTGGCATGTTAAGCATAATACTGGTATTCCATATAACCCACAAGGACAAGCTATAGTAGAAAGGCCCCCTGCCACTCTCAGACATCAGCTACTTAACCAAAAGGAGAAAGTCAGCTGCCTCCACAAGCCCGCTTAGATCTAGCTGCCTTTGTACTTAACTTTTTAAATCCTGCAGCAAGTTTCACACAACTACCTGCTATGCTCTATTAGCATACAAACCCCACAGTGAAAACCCAGAAACTACAGGTCCTTTGGAAAGATGTCCAAACAGGTAAGTGGAGTGGCTCTGTTGCTTTAATAACTTGCAGGAGAGGTTCTGCTTGTGTGCTGACAGATAACAATGAAACCTTTTGACTGTCTTCCCAGAACATGTGAACATGTGTTAAGCTGGTGGAGCTACCAACATCTCTGAGAACAGAGGACAGCCCCCCTGCTGAAAATGGTGAGCCAGCCACAACTGAGTGACGATGATCACCTCACCTCTGATGACAGATCAAAGACCAAGACATGATCCCCAGAGGAAAAACTACCATACATTCAGAGTCTAAATAATAATAGTAATTTTTTCTCATTTTTTCTAAGGGGATAACTTAATGTTCCTTACAGGTATAAAGCACTTTTCATTCCTCCTGATTCTAATAATAAGATTTCTCTGTTAATTGACTTACAAAAAGTTTTTGACCAGTCTTACAATTAGAAGCCTAAAAATCATACAAGAGATATTGTAGTTCAGTTTGGCCAGATATATTTGAGTGCACTCTAATTCTATAGATTGTCTTATATGTTTATCTGTTTAACTGTTTGTCCAATTGTACGACTTGTCTAATTGTTTTGTTTGAGCTCAAAATAATTTTTTTCTTTTAATCTTTAAAAGTATTTTCTCCTAAAAGATATGCAGCCCTAATTAAGTTGACTTTCAGATAAAAGTTACTAAAGGCATGCCTTTCTTTCCATTCGTTGCTAGTGATGCTCAAATTTATTTTACAAAAGTACTGCGTTTTCCCTTGTTTGCAATAATTCACACAGGTTTTATCAGTTACAGACTATATTTATTGTCACAATCTGGTTTTTCCAAATTAAAAAAAAAGTTTTCTTTTGAAAATTCTTGAAGTTGGGGAGACTGCTAATGGGACTCCCCTTGGTGAACAGAAGAGCAGCTGCCTTACATTTTGGGGGGAGTAAGTACGTCTAACAATGGCCATTTTACAATAGAAACACACTTAAGTGTATCACAAGGATAATGTCACAACTGTCATGCTAAAATATATAGTTTTTTAGTTAAGGCCCTTTTCCATTAACATTGGACAGTGATGCAACCACTAAAACAACCATGATTAGCAACTGTAATAGCCTCCTATGTTTTTATTCTTAAATGCTTTATATGCATGTAGAATTAATAGTTGAGTTCAGTACTTCAATTGCATATGCTGTTATGGATCTTATCTCCTGGGTGTTTAAAAACTAAGGTTCAAGTGACCAGAACTAAAAAGCTATCTGGGCTAAAAAGGCAGCCAATATTTTGGCCCTGGTCCTCCTCAGTCAACTACAACTACTGAAGATCCAGGATGTGAGGGAACTTTCTCCAAGAGATCCTATGATTCTAAAAAAGCATGCCAAAGGAATGTCACCCGGAGAGAAAAAAAAAAATCTCCCATGCTTTTGCAAAAAGCAATGTGGTCAAACAAGGCCATGACATATCCTGTTGACTGACACTTAAAAGAAGATACTGCCTGAGACTTGTCTGAACTTGTTAGATAGTAAGAGATTAACTTTATTTAATATAGGTCTCACTATAACTTGGTCTTAAACATCCAGTAAAAAAGTATGAAAAAAAATTTTACTTGCTTATTATTGACTATAGAATGCCAAATTCTAAGTAATCATACATATAATAACTAAAGTGCTACACATTTTTGTTTTACAACCTGTTTTTCATTTAAGGCCTATTAAATCAGCTCCCTAGAAGAGGTCACTGTCTGCCATGCCCTGGGCATCTGTTACATTTGTTACTGCTGAAATATCAAAACTACTGCCCTATGAGTGACCTATTACATTGCTTGCTCCAAATAGACTTAGTAAAAGTGTGGCAGGCTGGGGCCTGGGGTCTTTTGCTACCCAGAGTAGCATGGATCAGATCCAAGCTCAGCTTCTCTAAGCCTCATTTCTGCGTAATTTTTAGTTATTATTTTGCCATGTGCTGTTGACTCACAGGAGACTAGAATCTAATGCAAAGGTTCTAATTATGTTCTCTTCCTCTTGGTTCCCACAATTTATCACTTACTGTAAGGTTAGATCTATCACTATTCCAAGCAATAATACAAACTCCAACATACATACTTCCTTACAAGCTGAGGTTTACTTTAAAAAGCCTGAACCTAACCAACACCTAACACTAGCAATGACCTTAAAGTTCATGCTAACATAGTACTGGCTCCTAATGTGGATTGCCCTTTTCCCACCAGCTTTTACAACAGTCCCAGATCTCACCTTCACAGCAACCCAGCCCTAGGACTCATGAGTCCCAGGCCACAACTTCCTGCCAAGCTTGCCCCATTATCACAAACCCCAGATCTGACATGCCTGCCAAGCCGGCGCTAAGCCTCATCAGTCTCAGCCTTCACCTTCCCGTCAAGCAAGCACAAGGCCTTACCAGTCCTACCTCACCATCCTGCCAAGCTCATGCCAGGCATCCAAGTCCCAGGTACCTCTTCCCTATCAAGCCTGCCCCAACTTCACAAAAGCCAGTCTTCCAACTTCACTTCCTGCTAAACTCACCAGAGCTGTCATCAGGTGGTGGCCTCAGGTTAATGAGGCCCAAATGTGCTCACCTTCAACCCGCCCTGAGGCGGAAGGTCCAGTTCAAGGTAGGAGGTTCCTTACCTGCTAAGGAGAGAGAAGAAACAGCTCTCTGCAGTGATCCCTCTAGAAGGCTCTCTCCTGTGTTTAAAGTGTGGCGGACTGAAATGCTTTGTTCAGGATTCAGGGAGAGTCCAGAGAAGAGGGCGCAGAGCAGGTAAACTCGTGCAAGGAGGTGGAGCCAGCCTACTGTAAACTGGGCGTGGCAGGACAGCTCAACTCTGAGCGCCCTGGGGATGCATCCTGGGAGGGGCGGAGCCTGGGTTCAGGAAGAGAAGCAGTTTAACCTAGGACACCTGGACTGGACCTAACCACAGATGTCATGAGAGGGTGGAGACTGACTATAAAATGGGTACCAGGGACTGGGCACCTATGCTAGTTGCCTGCTGGGGCTAGGTCACAGCAGGGGGTGGGCCTGGGTTCAGAAGGAGCAGGGCAGTAGCACAGGAGCGCTAAGATTGGACACAACAGGGAGGGAAGGGGAGGAGACTATTTGGGGGCAAGGTGTGTCCAGCCCATCTCAGCTACAGGAAGGCCTGTGGCATGGAATGGATGGGCCCAGTCACACCAGAGAGGGGGCCTGGGTTCAGAAGGAGGAGGCTTATAGCCCTGAAGCATTAGGATTGGGGACAACATGGTGGATTAATGCAGGGTGCAGAACCTGGTTGGGGGAGGCCAGGTCAGAGCACCTCAGCTGCACTGTCCAGGGGTAATGAGAGGGCTGGGGGCTACAGTCTGGAGGGGCAGGGTTGTGGGCGGGTACTTCAGAATTGGGTGTGCCAGAATGGGTCAAAGAAGAGCGTTGGAGCCAATGAAAGTAGTGGCAGCCTGGATGCCATTGGCAACACCGGGCAAGTCTTCCTCAGCCCTTTTCTCCCACTGGATAGAGGGTATACAGGAGTCCGGCTCAGGATGGTAACAACAGCTACTGACTCCACAGCACTGCCTGCCAGAGGTCACAGAATCTTGCAATGCTAACCCATCCTGGAAGCCTTGGTATGTGTTGGGTCCCAAAATCTCCATGCCGTCAGTAAGCACACCAGAATGTAATAAAAAAAGGCACTTTATCATTCCACTGCACGCAGAGGAGATCCACCATAGCAAGCTGGTGACTCTGCTCTGTTGCAGCACACACTTTTTATGGGCAATTTTAGGTCACACTCACGCAGGGACTTTTCTTTACATGATTGGTTATCCCAGGGGTGGGATTGTACTTGTCTTTTACTATTGGGGGAGGAAGCTGAGCAGAAGGTTGGGAGGTTACAATTTACTACACACAGGTGTGCTGGGAGTTAACAGAGATCTTCTAAGTGGGGGGTCACTTAACATTACAAAGCAACTAGAGGAACCAGGCTCCACAGGGTAAACAAAAAAGCTAATTAAATCAAAAGCTACCATCATTTACAGTTCTATCTCTGTTACATACTGTGAGGGAGGGCTGTGCCAGCTAGGGTCCTGGCTATTGCAATTAGGTAGGTTTCCCAGCATTCCTGCAGTCAGGTTTTCCATGACATATGCACCCCGAATTACAGTACCCAGAATTCTTGGCCTGACAACCTACACTCCAGACTATAATACACAGAAGACTGCATGCCCAATTCATAGAACTACAATTCTTAGAATCCCTGCAGACTACATTACTTGGAAAATTATGCATATTCCACCATAGGCAGAAGTCTTAGCTCCCCTACAATGCCCTGCATTACTGTACCCATAATCCTCCTCCATGTGACACTCCCTCTCTGTATTGTAGTACCAGAAACTGAGTGGCTCAACAGCAGAACTACAGTACCAGAAACTTCAGTTTGCCATCTCCCCCATCTTGGTTCACAGTTACCTCCAGAGAACATTGCTTCAACCATGACTGTGGTACCAGGAAGGTTCTCTGTGCTTCCCACTACCACAAAGATCAAGGTACCTGCTGTAATCAGTGGTTTGCAAGGGAAACAGATTTAATAAAGGACACACATAGTTAATAAGATTATTTTATAATAGTCACCTATTCTCTTTTTGTGCCCTTGGTAACAATCTTCAGGTGGGTCAACACCAAGAACCACACTGACTCAGTTCAGCTGGGCTTTCCACTTAAACTGATCATTAGTCAATCCACCACAGAACCAAAAGCTTCTGAGTGCACACACCTGTACTACAGTAGCCTTAAGTATCACTGCCCCTCTTTCAGTGGACCAGAGAATTCCATATCTGGGACTGCAGTACCCAAGAGCACCCCACCCAAAACAAGACCCAAAATCCTCTGGGTGCTCTGCAAGGACTAGGTACCCAGAACAATCCACAAGGCCTCTGCTACCCAGTGTCCTCAGTATTATCTTTACAAATACTGCAATACCCACAAGCCTGAGAAGTATTATACCTAAAATCTTCTCTAGCCCTGACCCTGGTTTTTCCTGGCCCTGGTGGTGAGGATGGAGGAAGCCCTTAAAATCCCTGCTCCCACTGCTTTCCCCCAGGAGACCGGTTCAGGATTCTGAGCTGCTGTTGTTAATGGGAATCACCCCTAGTTTCCTGTCAAACAGTAGTGGGCAGGGTGGGGACACTCCAGGTGCCAACAGCTTGGTACCCACTGGCAAGGCATGTGGGAATTCAGGGCCCTGTGAGGTGCCTGTCAGAGTGAGGTGAATGATGACCAGGATGCCATGCTGTGCAAGGCCTCCTGCCACAAGTGTTTCCCACAAGAGTGCACTAGCATGACTGAGAACCCCCTACGGGGTGCAGGCCACCAACACCTCTGCCGTGTGGACCTGTGGCCTGTGCCTCGAGACCATGGAGATCCAGTCTGTCTACATCCGCGAGGGCATGGGGCAGCTGGTGGCTGCTAAAGGTGGTTGACACTGGTGAGGTGGGTGGGGCCGGCATACATGTCCCTCCTGCTTTCCCATGGTGTTTTTCTGGCTCTTTGTTCTGGTTTCCACTGGCTTCCCATCCCCACAGAGGTTAGTGGGCAGAAGAGCCCCGATCACCCACTCTTCTGGAAAATTGTGCTCTAAGATTTATAGATTCAGGAAACCAAGGCCCTCCTGAGCAGAGCTGTATTTTTGTGGCCGTCTCTGGAGGCCTAGGGATGTGGCTGCAGGTGAAGAGATTGGAGAAATTCCGGAGGACATAGGTGTCCCATCTGCAGATGACAGACACCCTTACACTGCCTAACATCCCATCTACCCCACAGCTCCAGCCTCTGAACTCTTGCAGTCAAGAATTCAGTTTCTTGGTAGGGAGTTTGACTCTGCCCCTCCCTGCCACAGCCCTTTTCTGGGCTCAGAGAAAGCTTTAGGGAATAAATGGAATTTCTCCCCTTTTTTGTCCTTCCCTTTACCTCTCTCAACCCTATCCATCTGCTCCCCTAAGCACCAAATAACTGGAAGAAGCAGGAGTTCTGGCTGCAACAGTGTCTTGTTGACTTGGGGAGAGATGCTGTTAAGATCATACCTTCCTCATACCAAAGTCATAAGTCCTTTCTCAGCTTCCTGTTTCTTTCTCCTAGTGACTGTATATAAATATACAATTTTTCCAAAAATTGGGATATGTAGTCTGGCAGATCAGAGTATTTGGGGTTGTCCTGGAGGCTGCCTGGAGGCCGGGTTGCACCTTACACTCAGCTCTGTTCTTCAGCTGTTGGTGCCCTTGCTCCCCCCCACACACCTGGCATCACTGAAGGAAAGCTTGGAAGGGCACAGGGCACTCATACCTCATTTCCTCCCAGATAAAAGATTCCAAGTGATCAGCCATAATGGCTCATGCATGTAATCCCAGCACTTGGGAGGCAGAGGCAGGATTACTCTGAGTTCAAGGCTAGCCTGGACTACCTAGTGAGTTCAGGGACAGTCTGAACTAAGTGAGACCCTTTCTCAAAAAAAAAAAGGCTAAAAAGGAAGAGTGCAAGTGAAACCTTGTCACATCTCTTGTAAGGACAAGGTGACAGGGAAGCTGGGGGTTTAGCTCTAGTGGTACTGAACCTACCTTGGAAGGACAAGGTCACAGGATCCTCAATGCCATCATATGAAAGGGAGAAAAGCCTCAAGTTTTTTGGCTTCTCTATCCTTGCTGTTTTTTAGTAACATCTCTAGGCTGGTGATCTAGCATTTGTTCATTCCTCAGCCAAAGTCCTGCACTACGCTTGATTTGTTTTTATTTTTAAAGCCCTGACTCCCAGTCATGAGTCTAGTGTCCATGACTTAGAGCCTCTGTTTCCTCACAGGTCCTGCACACATTGCTCAGAGGGGTGGGAGGGGGCAGGCCTAGGTGCGGCCCTCTGCCCTGGGTGTGGTGGCTAATGCCACCCTCTGCAGTCCCCCACCCCACTTCTCTCAGTTCCTGCACATGGAGAGAACCTGCATGCAGAGCCAGCGGCCTGTAAGGTTCTGAGAAGGAAGCAGGTCCTCTGGGCTTCTCTCTCCTGATCGCCCCCAGGCCAAACCAGCCTATGTGGCAGCCCCCTACTGCTCACCTCTGGGTTGTGTTTGTATTTACTTGCTTTTATCCATTGCTACATTTGTGTTGGGTCTCCCTTCACAGTTTGTAAATGCTCCCAGGGAGTTCTTCCATCTGCTCCTTCTTGCCCCTCCACTACTTTTTGGAAGAAAGTGGGGTGGGACTTTGTTTTTTTTGAGACAGGGTCTCGCTTTGTAGTTCAGGCTGGCTCTGAGCTCACTATGTAGCTCTCGCAAGCCTCAAACTCTGTAATCCTCCTGCCTCTGCCTCCTGAGAACTGGGAGTACAGGCTTGAACAACTAGCCAAGCATTTGTAGTATGTGGTACTGATTGCCAGTGGGCACGAGCCACCACACCTGGTACTGTATGTGATTAGCAGGATCGAACCAGGGACCTTGCGCTTGGTAGGGAGGCACTGGAACCACTGAGCTAAATCTCCAGCCTTATATCAATTTCTTAATCCAGTCTATGATTTTAATTACTGCTTTATATACAATGTAATAAAGATTGTAATTAATATTTAATTTTTTAACAACTTCTAGAGTTTACTTTTCTTTTCTGTTCTCTAGAGTTTATGTAATTGTGCTCCACAAACACTATCATAATCTTTTCATCATGGAAGGTTTATACTTTTCTAGTATTTTTTAGAGGTACCCAGAGCACATTAACATTATTTTCAGCATTTCACTGGTTATATCTGCTGTTTTATTTTAATAAATGAACTGCTATGATTTAAGTTTCACATCAGAACTAATATTAAAGTTTAATCCCCTTTGTGATATATCATCTAGGCAGTGTCAGCAGAAACTAGGAGGTGATAGGTCATGAAGGGATTAATCCAGTCATAGATCAGTGGCTTTATGGGTCATGAAGAATGAGTCTCTCTAAAAAGTCACTTTGGCTCAGTCTTTGCATGCACCTCTATCTTCACTACTTGACATTGGGATCCTGCATTGTCCTCATAGGCAAAAGGGTCTTGACCAGCTGCATCTCCTTGACCTTGCAGTTTCAGAACCTGGGATGAACAAATCTTTAGTCATTACAAATTTCCACCGTGTGGTATTTAGTAGTAGTAAAAGAAAACAGTAAGACAGGAATTCACATTTCAGCCTCTAGAGAAAAATTAAATTGATTGAATGTTTTAATAGAACCAGATTAAAATTATATATTTGTGTCAATTGACATTAGATTTTACTTTTTATATATAAGACTTTTTTAATTTAGTTGAATTTTTGTATGTGATGAGTGAAAAAGAAAGTATCCTTAGAAAGATTTCAGTACTATTTCTACATAAAGAGTAAGGGTTAATCCCTCAATGTCAAGCCCTTGAGAACAATATTTTTTAAAAAGGAAAAGGTTGGATCATGTGGATATATTATCATTACTTACTATGATGACTGTTATTATTATTACCCTGACTTTAGCGAAGAAAAATTGAGGTTTAGAGATACTAAATTCCCTAGTTATGAAGTGACAGAGCCCAAATTCAAAGGCACATGTGTCTAACCTCCAAATGATGATAATGTTAAATGTTTAGATCTGTTGAATGAAAAAAGGTAAGGAAAGAGAAAAGTCACGCAGATCTGGGAAATGTTTAAAGTTTAAATATAAAGCAAACAAACAGAACACAAAATACACATTAGGTGACTAAAATACATTCAGAAAAATAGATAACATAAAAATGTTCTCTCTTGTGGCATATTCAGGTGGCAGCTGAATTACTATGAATTAAGAAATTTTTAGAAGATATTCGTATGTTGAAGATGTTTATAAGGTCATGCTAGAGCCTATCCACCTTGGATTTCATATATATTTTATTAAAACCAGTGTTCTGATTTTAATGAAGGCTCCAAGTGATGTTTTAGGAACAGAATCTTGTTTCTTTCTTTTGACATGGTCTTTCACTCAGCAGCAATACATCCCAGGAGTATATGAATAAAGTAGCCATCAGATGAGGTTCAGCAATGGTGAAAAATGAATAAATCATAATATAAATTAATTTACCATGATGAGTTAGCAAAAATCATAGATATACATGTAGTCCCACATGTTTGTAGAATATTCTTTAATAATTAAAAGTTGTATGATTAGTGATATCTCTGGATAGTTGTGCTTGAGTGTTATGACCGCTTTAATTAAAGACACACCCAAGGTAAATACTAGGAGTATATTAAGTAAGTAGGACAGGCTCGGGGATTTATAGTGTAGATGAAGTAGTCCATTTTCTCTCTGGGACTCATACTAGAATAAATTTGAAATACCAATTATCAACTATGTGGGGAGTGTAGATATGAATTATAGAGCTCTTCCAAGCATGGATTTGAGATATACTTATTGTCTAAGTACACAGCTCTGATTTCAAGCTTACTTTGGCACAGACCTCATGAATAAAGTTTGGGATGCAAAATGGAAAGTACACATACTCATAAGTGAAATAAATAGGTCACAGATATGTAAATATCATATCTGTTCTCTGGTATGAGGAACTGAAAATGTTAATGAGTTCTAGAATGTATGATGGTTATTGTGAAATAGAAAATATTCAAAGGAAAATGTGGTAGAGGTGTGAGTAATGAGGGGTAAAGAAAAAATGTGATGGTAATAAAAAAGGGGAAATAAAACAATTTAGGGGGTGGGGGTTGTGGGGTGGGTAGGGAAATGGGAAAAATGGGAATTAAATTGTGTCATATACTGGTACAAATTCCCAGTATTGAGTGTGATCATGATAAAATGTGTACATACAACGTACCAATAAAGACAAAAATTTTAAAAGAAAAAAAAGGAAAGTGCAATTTGTTCATTCTTTAACTATTTCTTGGAACATGTATCTTTTTTTTTTTTTTTTTTTTTTTTTTTAACCAGAGGTTGAACTCTGAACCTTGCACTTGCTGGCAGGTACAATCACTGACCCAGTACAAGATACCAAGTGTATGGAATGCACTGAAAGCAGTCCTATAAGGGAAATTTATAGCAGTGAATTCCCATATCAGGAAAATACAGTGGTCCCAAGTGAACAACCTAATGTTGAATCTCCAGCTTCAAGAAAAAAGAACAATGCTCATGTAAGGGAGGAAATTATAAAAATCACAGCAGAAATTAATGCAATGGAGGCTAAAAAAAATCCAAATAAGCAATGAATCAAGTTGATTCTTTGAAAGATTAAATAAAAGTGAGAAACCCTTAGCCAACCTTATCAAATAAAGGAAAGAAAAGACTCAAACCCATGCAATTAAGAAATAAAAGGCCGGGCGTGGTGGCTCAGGCCTGTAATCTCAGCACTCAGATTGCTGAGTTCGAGGCTTGCCTGGGCTCCATAGTGAGCTCAGGGCCAGCCTGAACTACAAAGCGAGACCCTGTCTCAAAAATAAATAAATAAATAAACAAAAGACTGGGGCTGGGGATTTAGCTCAAGTGGTACCACGCCTACCTTGGAAGCAGAAAGGTCCTGAGTTTGATCCCCCATATGAAAGAAAGAAAGAAAGAAAGAAAGAAAGAAAGAAAGAAAGAAAGAAAGAAAGAAAGAAAGAAAGAAAGAAAGAAAGAAAGAAAGAAAGAAAGAAAGAAAGAAAGAAAGAAAGAAAGGAAAGAAGAAAGAGAGAGAGAAAGAAAGAAAAGAAAGAAAAGGAAGAAAGAAAGGAAAGAGAGAGAGAGAGAGAGAAAAGACTGACATCACAACAGATCCTGCAGACATCCAGAAAAATCATCAATACCTATTTTGAGAACTTATATTCTAATAAGATGGAAAATACAGAAAAAATAGACAAATTCCTAAATACATATGAATTATATAAACTGAATCAAGAATATACAGAATTTCTAAATAATATCAGCCAATGAAATTGAATATGTAATTAAAAACCTACCAACAAAGAAAAGCCCTGGGCCTGATTTATTCTATAAGAAACTTATAGAAGAACTAATGCCAGTTTTTTCCAAACTCTTAAATGAACTTGAAAGGGAAGCAGTACTACCAAATTAACTCCTGGGAGCAAGCATTATCCTGACTTCAAAACCAGAGAAAGACCTGACTACAAAGAATTACAGCCCAATCTCCCTAATGAACACTGATGCAAAAATCCTTAATAGGCCTCATCAGTCCCAGGCCTCACCTTCCCGCCAAATCAAAGTAGACCTCACCATTCCCAGACCTCACCTTCCTGCCAAGCTGACCATAGACCTCACAAATCCAGGTCTCTCCTTCCTTCCAAGCCCACCCAGGCTTCAGAAACTCCAGGCCTCACCTTTGTGCCAAGACTTTCACAGGCTTGACCAATCTCAGCCTTACCTTTCTGCCAAGCCCACCACAGGACTCATGTCTCAGGCCTCAGATTCCTACCAAGCCTATTCTAGCCTCACAAACCCAAAGCCTCAACTTGCCACCAAGACTGTTCCAAGCCTCATCAGTCCCAGGGGCTGACAAGCCTGCCAAGCATTCCCCAGGATCACAAATCCCAGGTCTCACTTTCCTGCCAAGTTTACCCCATTTGCACAAACACTAGGCCTTACCTTCCAACCAAGCCAGCACTAGACCTCATGAGTCCCAGACCTCAATTTCCCACCAAGCTTACCACATTATCACAAAATCCAGGCCTCACATTTCTGCCAAGCCAGGACTAGGCCTCACCAGTCTCAGGCCTCATCTTCCTGCCAAGCCAACACTGGGGCCCACAACTTTCCCAGGCCTGACCTTACCACCAAGGCCATCCCAGGCCTCTTCTACCTGCCAAACCTACCATAGCCTCAGAAACCGAGGCCTCCCCTTCCAGCCAAACCTGCCATAGTCATCTGGGGTAACCTGCCATAAGTCTCACAGGCTCAGACCTCTGCTCAACTAACCCACCCCAGATTCACAAACCCCAGGCATCACTTTTGCACCAAGCCAGCACTGGGTGTTACCCTTCCCAGGCCTAACCTTCCTGCCAAACTCACCAAAGATCTTACAACTACCAGGACTCACCTTCCTGTCAGGCCTGAAAGATGCTTCACTAATCACAGGCCTCGCCCTTCCCCCAAAGCTGCTTTAGGTGTCATTAGCCCCAGGCCTCACAGTACTGCCAAACCTGACCCAGACTTCACTAGTCCAGGCCTCTAATTTCTGCCAAGCCCACCACAACCTCAAAACCACAGACCTAACATTCCTGTCAAACTTGCAAGTGGCCTCTTCATTCCCAGGCCTCAACTTCCCACCAAACTCCCCATAGGCCACACCTATACCAGGCCTCTCCTACCTACCACACCCAATGTAGCCTAACAAATCCCAGGCTTCTCCTCTGAGCCAAGTCTGCTGTAGGCCTTGCCTTCCTGCCAAGCATGCCCCAGCCTCACAAATGGCAGGCCTCACCTTCCTGCAGAGCCTGCCATAGATATAACCTGTCCCAGGTCTTACCTTCCCACCAAGGCTGTCCAGGGCTCACCACACCCAGGCCTCTCCTACGTGCCAAACCCACCACAGGATCATGAACCTGTTGTCTCCTCTTCCGGCCAAACTGGCACAGAATACACCAGTCATAGGCTTCACATTATGGGAAACCTTCCCTAAGCCTCACAGTCTCAGGCTTCTCCTGCCTAACTAACCCGCCCTAGACTCACAAACCTCAGGCATCACTTTACCACCAAGTCACCACTAGATCTCTCTAGTCCCAGGCCTACATTTCTGCCAAACCCAGCCCAGCCTTATAACCCCAGGCCTAACCTTCCTGCAAAACACCACCAGACCTCAACAGTCACAGGCCTCACATTCATGTGAAGCCTGCCCAGGCCTCACCTTCCCGCCAAGCCTTTCATAGGCCACACCAATAACAGGCTTCACCTTCCCACTAAGCACATCCCAGCCTCACAAACCCCAGCTCTCATCTTCATGCAAAGTCAGCACTACATCTCACCTTCCCAAGCCTCACCTTCCTGCCTAGTTTGCTAAAGTCCTCAACACTTCTAGTTCTGACCTTCCTACCAAGCCCACTCCAGCCTCATAATCCCTAGGTTTACCTGCACATGAAGTTAATCCCAGATTTTACCAGCCCTGAGCCTCATATTCCTGCTAAACACACCCCAGCTTCACATATCCCAGGTTTCACCTTCCTACCAAACTTCTAGCTGTGCGACCAATCACAGGCCACTCCTTTCCTCCAAGTCTGCCCTAAGATCCAATAGCCCCAGGCCTCATATACCTGCAAAGCCTGCCCTAGCCTCACCAACTCTGAGCCTGAACTTACTGCCAAGCCTGAAACATTCTCACAAATGCTAGGCTTCACCAAGCATGGGGCTCATGCCTGTAATCCCAGCACTCGGGATGCAGAGGCAGGAGGACTGCCATGAGTTCAAGGCTAGCCTGGGCTACACAGTTAGTATAGGGTCAGGCTGAACCATAAGCAAGACCCTGTCTCAAAATACAAAAAAAAAAAAAAGCCAGGCCTCACCTTCACACCAAGCCCAGCACAGGCTTCAGTAGTCCCAGGCCTTACCTTCCCACCAAGTCTGTGATACATCTCACCAGTTCCAGTCCTTTTCTTCTGGTTTAGCAATCCCCAATCTCACAAACCCCAGGCATCACATTCCCACCAACCCAGCAACAAACTTAACTTTTCCAAGGCCTGACCACCCTGTCAAAACCACCCCAACCTCACAAACCCCAGGGATCACTTTCCCCCAAACCCGGAACCTAGGCCTCACTTTTCCCAGGGCTCTCCTTCCTGCCAGCCCCACCCCAGCCTTAAAATCCCAGGCCTAATCATCCTGCCAAACTCACCACAGACCTCAGCAGTACCAGGCCTCACATTCATGTGAAGCCCGCCACAGTTTTCATCAGTTCCAGCCCTCACCCTCCCACCCAGGCCGCCCAGGTTTCATCAAACCCAGGAATCACATTACCACCAAGCCCGCCCCAAGCCTCACAAGTCCAGGCCTCCCCTTTCTGCCAAGCCCACTATGGAGTACACCAATTATGGGCCTCACATTCCAGTCAAGCCCAACATAAGCCTTACATTCTCAGGCCTATCCTTGCAAACTAGCCTGCCCCAACAACATCACAAAGACTGTGGAGAGCCAAAGGGCAACCGCGCCCAACGATGGCGCTGAGGATTAGGCATTGCCTGATCAGCTGGCTTGCTTCCGTGATACGGCCGCACGACCCCGCAGAGAGATGCAACCG
>PVIC010012570.1:23270-39537 GCA_004025085.1 Thryonomys swinderianus
TGGGGGCCCTCCCACCGAGCACGGGTGATGTCGATCAAGGCCTGTGATCAGCTGCTGCATGCGGAACTCGTGGAACCTGGGTTGCCACGTGTCCTCCAGGCATTGGCCTGTGGATATATATGCTGGGAGATGCTTGTAAAGAGAGTTTTTAGAGCTTTGGCTCGGGCGCGCGTTCCTGAATAAACAGCAGAAAGAAGAGTTCGCGGTCGCGTCTTCCTAGCGGGTCAAGGGGGAAGCGACAAAAGACCAGGCCTCAACTTCCCAACAAACCAACAACATATTTCACCAGTCTCAGGCTTCAAATTACAGCCAAGGACACCCCAGCCTCACAAACCCCAGTCCTCGCCTTCCTTCGAAACATACCACTGACTCACCAGTCACAGGTCTCACATTCCTGCCAAGTCTCTCCTAGCCTCACCAATCCCAGGTGTCAATGCCTGCACTAGGCATCTCTTATGCTGAACAGTAGGAATGTGAGATATATCAGGTAAGGGGCGGAGGAGGTCCCTGGATGTGTGTAATAGGGCCAGCAGGGATGGGGAGCCTAGACAGCCAGCATGGTGTGAGAATGGGGCAAGCTTGGTATGAAAGTAAGGCCTGGGACTGATGAGGCTGGGGGGGGGGGGGCTTGGCAGAAAACTTAAGGCCTGGCATTTGTGAGGCTGGGGTGGGCTTGACGGGAAGGTGAGGCTTCAGGTTAGTGAGGTGCAACATGCTCACCCTCAGCCTGCCCAGGGTGGGAGACCCAGTTCAAGGTAGGAGGTCTCTCACCTGCTGAGGAGAGAGAGGAAGCAACCCTCTGTGGTGACCCCCTCTAGAAGGCTCCCTCTTATGTATAAAGCATGGCTGACTGAAATGCTTTGGCCTGGGTGTGGGAGGAGTCCAGAGAAGAATGTGCGCAGAAGGTAAGGTTGTGGGAGGAGGCAGAGCAAGCCTACTGTAGGCTGGGCCTGGCCAGGGCACCTCAGCTCTGGGTGCCTTGGGGCTAGGTCATGGGAGGGGCGCAGCCTGGGTTCAGGAAAAGAAGTAGCTTAATCTAGAGGCACCAGGACTGGACACAACCATAGACATCACAAGAGAGGGTGGAGCCTGGCCATAAAATGGGGAAGGGCAAGGCCAGGACACTTCTGCTATTTTCCTGCGAGAGCCAGGTCACAGCTGAGGGTGGACCTAGGTTCAGAAGGAGGAGGGCTGTGGCCCAGGAGCGTGCTAAGATTAGACACAAGAGGGTGGGTTATGGGAAGTGTTGGACATTGTTTGGGAACAAGTTATGTCCAGAGGCCCTCAGCTATAGGAGTCTGGTGGCTATCATAGGATGCAGAGGTGGGCTCAGTCACACCAGAGAGCGGACCTGGGGTCAGAAGGAAGAGGTTCATAGCCTTGAAGCATTAGGATTGGGCACAGATGGGTTAAAGCTGGGGGGTGGGGGAGAATACGGCTGGGGGAGCAGGGCCAGGTTACCTCCACTGCACATGTCCAGGGGCTGGTAAATGAGTGGGCAGTATCTAGATTCTGGAGGAGGAGGGACGTGAGCGGGGTGCTTTAGAATTGGGTGTGGCAGAATGGGTCAGAGGAGCATCCTGGTCTTGTCACCCCTCAGTTGAGGGCACCCTGTGGCCAGTCACAGTAGTAGCCATCTGGTTGCCAGTCGCAACATACAACCAGCCTGGTCTTCTTAGCCTTTTTCTCCCACTGTATAGAGGGTACAAAGAAGTCCAGTTCACTAGGGCACCTGACAGGATAAAGTCAGTAACAACAGCTGCTGACTCTACAGCATTGCCTGCCAGAGGTCACAAAATCTTGCACATACCCAACCCGGAAGGCTTTGTATGCACCTGAACTACAATACCCAGAAATTTTGCCCTGACAATTAGCACTGAGGACTACTACCCAGCCTGCTCCAATCACAGAATTACACTTCCTAGAATCCTTGGGGGTACACCCTTCTAAGACTACATTACTCAGAAGGTTATCTGTATCCCACCACAGGCAGAAAACTTAGGCCCCCTTCCCCCCCCCCCCCACCCCACGCCTCATTACGGTACACATAATCCTCCGAATGCCGCTCCCCCATTGTAGGACCCAGAAATTGAGTGCTTCAACCACAGAACTACAGTACCCAGAATTCGCTGCATGACAGGCCACACTCAGGACTACAGTACCCAGAAGACGGCAGGCCCCAATCATAGAACTACACTACCTAGAATCCTTGGCGGTGACCCCCCCCCACTATATTACTCGGAAGATGATGCGTGTCCCACCATAGCCAGACCCTTAACTCACACATATACTCCTCATTACGGTACCCATAATCCTCTCCGTGACGCTCCCCTCCATTATAGTGCTCAGAATCTGTTTCAACCGCAGAACTACAGTACCCAGAATTCATGGCCTGTCAATCCATACTCAGGACTATAGTACCCAAAAGACAGTGTGCCCCAACCATAGAACTACATTACCTAGAACCTATGTCGAATACCGCCCCCCCACCCCACAGACTACATTACTTGGAAGACGTAGGGAGACGCTTTAGCCACACGCGCGCGCGCGCGCGCGCGCGCACACACACACACACACACACACACACACACACACACGGGCGCGCGCGCTGCATTACGGTACCCATAATCCTTCTCATGACGCTCCGCCCCATTGTAGTACCCAAAAACTGAGTGCTTCAACCACAGAACTACAGTGCCCAGAATTCCTGGCCGTACAGACCACACTCAGGACTACAGTACCCAGAAAAACCGTATGTCTCAGTTGCAGAACTACAGTACCCAGAAATTTCAGCGTGCCGTCTCCTTCATTGTGGTTCGCACAGTAACCTCCCCAGGACACCACTTCCGTGGTACCAGGAAGGTTCCCTGGGCCTCTGACCACAACATGGATTGTAATACCTTTTGCAGTCAGTGATTTAATACAGGCCACACATAACTTATAGGATTATTTTCTAATATCCCAAACCTGTGCTAGGGACCTAAAGAATCCAGCCAGTGGGGTAAAAGATCTGTGCCAAAAGACTGAGAGAATCTACACTGGAGCCAGAAAGTTATCCTCAAGGTGAAGACCAGAGCTCCCCTGGAAAAAAACAAACAAACAGAAGTTATCTTTGATGACAGTGAGAATCCGAGTTGCTTCTCTAAGGAGAACAAATATGTTCCTATCAGGAAAACCATCTGTGTCAAGCTTCTCTAGAAAAATCAACAGCATGCATCTTTCCCTCCTACTCTCCTTTTGTGCCATTGACAACAATCTTCAGGTGACCTACCAGTCCAAAAACCACGCTAACTCAGTTCAGTTGGAGATTCCATTTAAACTATTAATCGATCCACCACAATACCCAAAAGGTTCTGCATGCACACATCTGTACTACAGTAAGTGCCTTAAGTATTACTGTGACCCTCTTGCAGTGTATGAGACAATTCCATATTTGAAACTGCACTATCAAAAAGCTCCTCCCTGCCTCCAACAACAGGACCCAGAATCTTCTGAGTGCTCTGTAAGGATTAGGTACTCATCAGTGTAAACCTTACAAATTCTGCAACATCCAGAAGTGTCAGGATGACTGTCCTGAGAAATATGATACCCAGAACCTTCCATAGCCTACAAGATTTCTGTACATGGAATCCTCTACAGGTTACCTCATGAACTAATGGACCCAAATTCCTGAGACACGACTCCAGGACTATAGTATGCGAAATCCTTGGTGTGTTTTCAACCCCCCCCCCCCACAATGGAATGCAATATCTTGAATCCTCAGTGTGCCCCAGTGGGATTACAGTTCCCAGAACTTTTGGCATGATCTCCCCCAGGACTACTATAGCCAGAATCCTTGGTGTGCCCCATTATTACAGTAAACAGGATCCTCAACCAGTCCCTACAGATTCATGGCCCAGGGTCAAAGGATGGCCAACCACTAGTGTTTATAATACACCTAATCCTCAGTGAGATACATCAGGGTGTGTAAGGTCCCTTGGTCCAGTGGGCCTTTTCTAGGCCCTTGTTTCTATACTTTAGGAGCACTATAAATACATTGAGAACACTGTGCTTCAGATAAAAAATTCCATTTCTGTGCTTTAGATAAAAAAATCCTCCACCTCCCAAAAAAATTTCTTTGGAATTAGGTCTTACAATTTTGCTACACAGAACTTGATTTTCAGCCTGGCATGGTGGTGCATGTCTATAATCTCAAAACTTGGGAGGATAAGCCAGGAAATTGACCATGAGTTAGAATCTTCCCTGGGCTGTATAAGTGAGTCCAAAGTCAGCTGATCTACACAGTGAGACTTTCCTGAAAAAAAAAAAAATGTGTCGTGTATTTTATAATTCTGTACTTTAAGTGACAGGAAGATGTTACTTTCAGTAATTTTTTTCTACATGTTTTTTGACTTTATTTCTTCATTTCTATATCTCTCAGTGCTTTTGATTTTTGTCTGGATATATGAAGTACAAGTTCAGGTCTACCAATTTCCCAAATCAATTTCTTTAACCTTCTGACTTGTGGTTTTATTAACGGCAAATACAGTGCAATAAAGTAGGTAATACATTATTTATATGCATGTACTCATTTATATTTGGACATATTTGATTTCTAAGTTCTTTCCTCTTTATTTATTTATTTATTTAGACCAGGTCTCACTATGGAGTTCAGGCTGTGCTTGAATTCACTATGTAACCCAGGCTGACCTTGAGCTCATACTGATCATCCTGGCTTATTCCCTCAACTGCTGGGATAACAGGTGTATGCCACCATGCACAAATTTAGGATTTTTTTTAACATTAGTTTATCTAATGGTAGATAAATACCATCATAATCTTTTCATTATGGAGGTTTTATGATATATTTTAGGGCTAGATGGATCTCCTTGAATTAATATGTCAGGGATTTACTGGCTACATTTACTATTTCATTTTTCTCAATAAACTACTATAGCTTCAACATCCACATCACAACTCACTGAAATTTAATTTCCTTTATGAGTTTCTTTTTTTGGTACTAGGGATTGAATTCAAGTGCTGTGCTTCCAAGGTAGGTGTGGGACCACCTAAATCCCTGGTCTCCTTTATGAAATATTAAATACTTAGTAGTTAAAGAGTCTTTAAGAGGTGGTTAAGTCCTAAATATTGTAATTCAATCACACACTAATGTTCTACTGAGTCATCTGTGAAGTGGCATTCTTAAGTATGCACCTCTGCCTTGGGACTCTACACAGTAGCTCCACCAGGAAGATAGTGCTTCCCTCACTAGATAGAGGCCATTGACCCTGCACATCCAAAATTCCAGGATCAATAAACCTTCATTCAATGCAAATTCTCCACTCTGAGGCACACAGTTATAGTAACATAAAATAGCTTAACTTACTGAACATATAAAAAGACTTCTCTAGCTCCAGAAAAAATATTAACATTTATTGGAATGATATTAACATTTATAATTTTATATCATGATAGATTAGTTATATTCTTTCATATGAAAGAATATTGAATGACACTGCAATCTGAATATTTTGTATATGTTAGAGTGATGTTAAAGTGTCTGTCTGGGGGGAGAGGAACAATGTCTTTTTCATACCAAAAAAAAAATTCATCAAGTCAGGGAAAGGACATGAAGTTTGAAAGAAAACCCCTCTAGTATGAACATATTTCCTTAGTATGGCTACCAACAGCTGCACTTCACCAGAATTCCAGGCCCCTTCCAGACAGCAATGCTAAGGGATCCAGAGATCCACCTTAAGACTTACACAGTTTGGTGTAGAATGTGTTCCAGTGCTGGAAGCCCTCTGATGATAGTATTTCCAGGCTTACCTCTGATAGACTGGTACTGGCCATCAGATCTGGATGACTAGAGGAGATACGGTTGCCACTTGTGTACCTCCTAAAAATTTTTCTAAGAATTCCTGTGATGAGACACCTGGTCAGTCTAGCCTGGGATGTGGTATTACATTAACAGAGAAACAAGAATGCTTATCTATTCTTTTTTTTTTTTGCTTTTTGGAGACAGGGTCTCGCTTTGTAGTTCAAGCTGGCCCTGAGCTCACTATGGTGCCCAGGCAAGCCGCCGCGAACTCAGCAATCCTCCTGTCTCTGCCTCCCGAGTGCTGGGATTACAGGCGTGAGCCACCACGTCCGGCATTGTGGTATGCGGCGTTGATTGTTGGTGGGCGTGTCTCCACGCCCAGCATTATACGTGGTTACCGGGATTGAACTCAGGTCCTTGCGCTTTCGAGGCAGGCGCCGGAACCACTGAGCTAACCCTCCGGCCCTGCTTATCTATTCTTATCCAGTTTTCCTTGAGTCCTTGTAAAAGGGACTCAAGTTGTGAAAATGTGATTGGCTGTGTGAAGGTATACATAGGAAGAGGACTCAGGAGAAATTTCACAGACTGCTTTTGTTAGGTTTTTATCCCTCAGACCTTTAAGAAAATAATTTTTCTTTTTTTAATTTGGTTATGCTGGTACACTTTATATACACATTATGATTACATTTGACACTGAGAATTTGTACCAATACATGACACGACTTAATTCTCATTTTTTTCCATTCCCCTGTCCCCCTACAACTCTGCTCCCTATATACACAAGTTTTGTTTCCAAGAAAATAAATTTTTAAAGCAAGTCTTTAATGTTTTTGTCAGATATATCAAAATAAAACACTACACTTTGTTGGACTGTGTTTTAAAATGTAAATCCTTAATTTACCACAATATACTTGGAATAGTATTTAAGTGTTAAAAAATAAGAAAACTACAATATATTTTTTCCAATTACTAACCCTAAATATTTTCCTATTAACCATACTCCTATTCAAACCAATCTCAAACCCTAACCCAATACACAATGGTAACCCAAATTCTCAAATTTATGCACCCTAACACCTAATCCTCACTCCCAAATCTACTTTAAACTTCAAAACCTCAAAACAATAGTGTCAAAATCGTGATACTCCACAAATGATATGCACGTTGAATGCATTTCTAATCAATATGTCACCAGCATTCTTCTCAGAACTATAAGGCACACTCCTTCAGTTTAAAAGCAGTTGACAGAGACTAAAGACACTAAAGCAACAAGAGCAAAGCCGGGGTATTACAAACTCAGATTTCAAGTTGTACTACAAAGGCACAGCGATGAAAGTATTATGGTAGAGGAACAAGAATGCTGATCAATGAAGTAGATTTCAAAATGAAGAGACAACCCCAGGCACTTTCAGCCACTTTATTTTGGACAAAGGGGCCAAAATAATACACTCTAGATAAGACAGTCTCTTCAACAAATGGTGCTGGGAAAAGAGGTGATCTCCATCCAAGAGACTGAATTCAGACCCATATCTTACACACCCTGTACTGAAATCAAGTCAAAATGGATCAGATAACTAGATATTAGACAAGAAATACTGAGGATAAAATAGGTAAGTTGTTGGACACATAGACACAGGCAAGGACTTTCTAAAAAAAAAGAAACCCAGTTGCACAAGAAATAATACTAAGAATCAACAAATAGGATTATATCAAATCAAGAAGCTTTTGCAAAGCAAAAGGACCAACCAACAGACGTAAGAGACAACCTCCACACTGAGAAATTCCCTGCCTACTATTCCTTGGAGAAAGAACTAATATCTAAAAGAACTAAAATAATTAGACCCTCCAAAGTGAAAGACCTAATAAACTATTGAAATGAAAGCATACTTCTCAAAAAAGAAGCACACATGAAAGGTACATGAAAAGAACATGTTTACCACCTTTGGCCATTATAGAAATACAAAGGAAAACAACATAAAGTTCTCTCAAATTCCAAGAACTCTAAAGATAACAAATCAAGGCAAGTTTATAGAGTTAAAGAAACCTTTCTGCAATGTTGGTTGGAATGAAAACTAGTACAACCACTCTGGAAATTCCTCCCCAAACTGAAAATATAAATTCCATTAGACTCAGATATAACCCATCTGTATATACTCCAAAGAAACATAAAGACATCATCTTACAGAGACACATGCATTCCTGTGTTATAGCAGCATCATTCATAATACTATACCTAAAATTTAGAAATGGCGGCGTGCATGTCCATCAACAGATGACTAGATAAAGGAAATCTGAAACACGGAATACAACACACCATAAAGAAGGAAATATTTCACTCAAGAGTCTGAGCAAAGAGGATTGTTGCAAACTTGAGGCCAGGCCAGACTATATAGTTAGACCTTGGTTTAGAAGGTATAAAGAAAGAAGGAAACGAATTCACTTGTGAGAAAGTGGATTCATATTGAGACTATAATGCTAAGTAAAATAAACCAGATACAGGTTAGTATCAAATGGTTTTGTTCAAATGAAATATGAAACATATATATAATTTAAAGGACAACATGAAAGAGAGATGATAAATAACAGAGAAGTAGCCTTTAAGGAGATCAAAGGGGACATTAGATGGAGATGAGGGGAAGATGGGGAGGGGAGGAGAAGTAATAATGATTAAGATGTGAGCATATATATGCCAACTCCCCAAGATGACTGTATTTATTATGTATCATAAGCATATACCAAAGAAAACAATTTTTGTTCAACTTTAACTTTGCCTAACTCTCTTCAAACTGATATCTGTTTTCTTCCTGTCTCCCCTCTTTTCTGCTCCAACTTTGTGCTTCTTCAACCAAAATAGCAGTTGGGACTCCTAAAGTCCTCAGTCTCTACCACAGGGCCCAGACCCACAAGGCTGGAATATTATGGCCAGCACAATGGCAACAGTGACACAAATCAAACAGTCTGGACAGTGATTTGACTGATGACCACACAGCAGCCCATATCTTACAAAAGAAGAACCATTTTCTGAAACCATATCTTTGGTCACTGAAAATTGTCAGATCTGAGAAGACAGCTGGAAATTAAAACTGGGATTTGTTGAACTGTGGCAGCTGATCAGAACAAGGAACTATTGTTGTCATGATAAGGAGTTCCATGAGCAGACTCAGCTCTTACAGACCTAGGAATGAAAAAGCTTATGGCCGGATATAGCATTTTATCCATTAACTGAATGACCATGAGCCTGTGAGTGATCATCTCATCAAATGTTGGCAATGAGAACTGACAATTAAGACAAATACCAAAAAGTCAGGATGTTAAATGAACACCTCCAACCTTTCCACACTTAAGCATAAGCATGCTTAGCATTAGGCAAATCCAAAATACGACCATAGAGAGATTCCCCTTTACTTCTACTACAGCCCTTATCATCAGCATAATTTAAGATATCAAGTATTGTTAAGGATGTGGAGAAACCAGAAACTAACTGTCCACATGGTACAGCCTCTTTGTGAAATACTTTAACCTTTTCTCAAAAAGTAGAATAAAGACTTACTATACTAGTCAAACCTCTGACTCCTAGGTAGATGTACAAAAGAACAGAAAATATATATTCAAGCAAAAATGAATATTGTTTTCTCTGTTAAGGTAATGGGAACAAAAAAAACCTGTTTCACAAGTTTCAGAAAAGTGGATTCAAACCATAAAAAAGAATTCACTGCTAACACTTGCTTCATACCATTGCCCACAAGACTGAGAGGCATGTGGAATGGGAATGGGAACTACTCAGAAGATGTTTGCCCATAAGCAGACACGGACAGATTAATCAGTTATGTGCAACATCCTGATAAGCTCGTTGGGCTCAGATTTCTCTCCACATCTGCAGATTCCTAATCCAGCTGGAGGACCTGGAGACCAATGAGGATAATAAGTTTGGCAACAAGAGGACTAGGGTGGGTGCACGAGGTCCTGGGGGGAGTGTTATGGCTGAACCCTAACGGGCAGGATTTGTGACCACTGTATTCTCATCCACTGAGGGAGAACAACATGCTCACGTGACAGTAGATGTTCCATCCAAGGTACATTGGCAAAGAACAGACTCAGCAGAGAATCTCCTAACATTCCAATCCTGTGAGCACATCTTCCTGCTACTCTGTATCTTCAACCACTGGCTATCCTTCGACTGAGATACAATCACTGCCCAGTATGGTATTAGTGCCTGTTTCCAAGATCATCATATCCACCTAATTTAGAAATGTATACCCTGATGTCATTCTCCTTCCGAAAGGTATCTTCTGAGTGGCATGATCTCTAGCTAACTGAGTCTCCATCCACTGAGACTGAACACATCCACTGAGACGGAATGGTAGCACACATTCAAAGGTAGAAGAGAGCTACCTGATACAGAAGGTTGATCCTGATCCCCTTTGACTCCTGAAAACACATCTTACAATGAAGTTGATCTTCAGCTACCAGATTTTCTGTCCATTAAGTTAAATTCACCTCCCTCTGTGGTAGCACACTCTCTTTGCAAAGAAGAGGATGAGCCAGGTGATACAACAGATGTCAAATCACACCCCACTTCACCTCTGGCAGCATATTCTCTGACTGCTCGGTCATATTTCTGCTCCTTCCAATTCAGAAGATCCTGTCTAATTATATATCATCATCTTCTACTCTCCTGCCTTTTCTCTTGGTTTCTCCTCAACTCCCCCCACCATAGAAAGGGATGGAATAATGATGCCCTTCCCAGAAGAGCTCCCTTCCACGTAGATCACCAGGGCAAACACACTGGCAGTTATAGTCAGTATGTTGGGATTTGGAATGTATGAACACCTGTCCCATCTAAATTCTCCGAAGGACTAAGGGGACTCCTAAGGTGGGAAAGGAAAGGGACAAGGATGTGGAGAAGGTTCAGGGGAGGACTGTGTTCTACAGAACCCATAGCCATTCTGAACAGCAAGAGGGTGACTAAGGAAGATTGAGAATTCACATGGCCAGTGAAGATGGAAGGAAGGACTAAAGAGACCCAGAGCAAGAGATTTTTGGTGGGGAGACTTTAGATGATTCTAGATGGAACCAACAAATCCAGGAATCAAGCAGGGAGCTCTGTAAAAGTCATAGATCCCCACAGGCTTGGGGGTGGTGCAGGCAAACATGGCATTGGACCACATAAGCTGGCATCACGCATCTGAGTGGTCTTGGCTCAGAGGATACATGTCCAATCAAGATAAAGTAGAAAATGAAGCAGCTGGAGAAGAGTTTAAAATGGTGTCCACGGGCCTGCACTGCCCTTTGCTGCTCTGATATCCTTTTGAAATTTTGAAGAGCACTGAGAAAATCTTAGTCCATTCATAATTGATAGAAAATGTTGATTTGTGGGATTTAAAATGTTTCCTTTTAAAAAAACACCTAGAACATATAACCTCTGTACAACAAAAATATAAAAATTCTGTATGACCATGTTTGATTACACTACATAATTTAAAATGAGAAGTCACTGGTTGAAAGTTTACGTTACTCCAACAACATTGATTTATGAACTAACATTTATATTTAATAGCTGTATTGATAGAATAAGATATTTTAAAGTAGCATAACTTTTCCTTTACAAACTATTTTATCAGACATTCTATCTATAATGGTTAATAATTTATACAGCAAATATTTTAATTACTGTGTACTTTTTCTACTTTGTATTCCCTAGTTGCAATAGTTACAAAAGGCTAATGCCTACTTTAAAAATTCTTTCACTCTCCCAACCCTATATCTTAGTCAAAGGTATTTCCTCCTTCCTCATCTCTGACCTCACAGGGAAAGTGTGGGAGTTTCAGACAGGGTATGTATACACTTTAGATAGGATCCTTAACTTTAAGTGAGTATAAAGACAAAATAAGATTTAAAAGAAAGTATTTTTAATTTGGGTATGTTCCAGTGCCCCCAAATTTTGTAAAAAACAGTAGTTTTTGACAACCTAAACAAGTAATGCATTCAATAATACTGCAATAATCTTTGGCCTGTAACAGCTGAACAGCATGTAAGCCATTTTACTCCATTGTGAGACAGTCATCACTGACTAGCATTGAAAGTGAGACAACAATCCAGTGGTTACTGGTAAACAAGAAGTTTAAATCCAAAGTGTTGGCACATGCCTGTAATCCTAGCACTCAGGGTTTGAGGCAAAGGATCGCCTTGATTTTGAGGCCAGCCTGGGCTACATAGTGAGTTTAAGGCCAGCCTGAATTACACTATCACAAAACTCAAAGAAAGAAAAGCAAAGTAAACAAACGAGGTTAATTGAAGTGTTGTCACTAAATTTAAAAACTGCAAATGTAGTTTAACAGCTATTTACACTGAGGGAAATATGGATCTGAGGCATTCTATGTAGAGAGAAGCTACAGATAAAAGAATTTGCAAATGAGTATACTATATAAACTTCATGAAACACAGTTTTGAAGACCTTGTGCTACCTGATTTTGCTAACAATATTTTCCTAAAAAGCAGCAAGTCTATAGAGTCATATTTCATTTAAAATTGCTATTTACTTTTAGGGGAAATAATTGTATCTGGCTGATATGACATAATACCTGCTTTGAAAATTCAGGCAAATGAGAAAACACATTCCCAAATGTAAGTTATTTGTCAAAACAGAGGAACATGAAGAAGTAGCCTGAATTTGCAATTTATGAATTAAAAGTTTTCACCCAGGCAGGGTAGGTGGTAAAAGTGAGGTGGGTGTAAGAAGTGTATTATACTATAAAAACTCCATTGATGTCCCAAGAGAACTAACCTAATTGTAAGCAATAACTTAACAATATGTAAAGCAGTAATACAAACTCCAATGTAAACACTTATTCACAAGCCTAAGATGAATATAAAACTAGCCTGAACTCAACCAAAACCCAACACCGATGTTAACCCCAAGATTCACCCCAGCCCAATGCTGATCTTGTACTGTGGGATGCCCCCTTCCCACCAGCCTTCCTATCTGTCCTGGCCCCTCTCCAAAGAATCCTTACCTGCTGCACCTCAAACTCGTGCTACCTAGGACAGGCTTGGTGGGGAGGTGAGGACTGGGGTCAGTTTAGGCGGAAAGTAAGGCCTAGTGTTGGGGAGGACTTGGGTTGGCTTGGTAAGAAGGTGAGGCGTGGAATTGCTGAAGCTGAGGCAGCCTTAGTGGGAAGATGAGGCCTGGATTTGGCAACACGTGGGGTGGGTTTGGTGGGATGAAAATGTCTGAGGTTGATGAGGTCTGAAATATTAAGGAACAAATGTAAAATCCCAGACAATAAAAAGAGAACTGTCCTTGATGTCTTAATATTTTAATGTGTGTATATGGTCCTTATGCTTCACAAGTCTGTAGGAATTCTGTCTTCTTTATGTCTTTATCTCTTGGACCATAAGATCTAGCATATAACAGTAAATTTTAAAATACTAAATAGATGGGCATATGAATGAATAATCCCATTAGATTTCTGAAAAACAAAACAAAAAACATTCGACCTCTCTGTGCACTAGGAAATTGACAGTCATTAAAAGAAAGCTCCTAAAGGGCCGGAGGGTTAGCTCAGTGGTTCCGGCACCTGCCTTGCAAGCACAAGGTCCTGAGTTCGATCGCCGGTAACTACATATAATGCTGGGCGTGGAGACACGCCCACCAGCAATCAACACTGCATACCACAGTGCCGGGCATGGTGGCTCACGCCTGTAATCCCAGCACGCGGGAGGCAGAGACAGGATTGCTGAGTTCGCGGCGGCTTGCCTGGGTGCCATAAGTGAGCTCAGGGCCAGCCTGAACTATAAAGCGAGACCCTGTCTCAAAAGCTAAAAAAAAAAAGAAAGCCCCTAAAGACTACTCTTTAGTCACCTGGACCCTCCTGACTTTTATCCTGATCTTGGACTTTTTGCATTCTGTGTTCATCTAACTTCCATTCCTTGGCTTAGCACAAGTTTGGCTCAGCTTTTCTATGCTGATGTTAACATTCTTGATTTTGCCCCTTGTTCCTAGAGAAACACTTTACATCGGATCTTCCTTTCTATTTCCCTTCTCTACCATCCAAACTATGGCTTTGACCACTCCATTATAATCACCATCAGAAGAGAGACAAGGCCTATTTTCTCATCAGTTGTACCCAATACTATGTTCAATGAATATGCAGTTTGAAGTGAACCCATGCCCTTAACCAGGATCACCTGGTTCCCCAATGAGACTGGCTCAGACAGATTGAGAGAATAATAATGAAGTTCTTTGGGGCTGCCTTCATGCCAGGCAATAGCAGGAGAGGAGGAGAGCTTTCTTAGAAGGATTCCCTGTGCTCAATAAACTGTGGACTATCCTAGGAACCAAGTCTAACATGGCTATAATGAACTCTGTGTTAGAGGGGCCAACCAAGTGCCAGTTCTCTGTGCATATGGTGTTTTCCTCCTGAACTTCCCTGAAGCTGCTTTGTTTATTTAACTTCCTTAATAACCAGCAGATGGCTTCTGTCTAGGCAATCATCAGCTGGTGCTTAGCAATGGCAGATTCAAGAGGAGGCAAGGGACTTGTTAGGGAGAAAATCCAGATGCCGACATGTCGATGCCAGGTAAAGTTATTAGACACCATCTAACTGGTGTTGGAAGCAGTAGGGATAGCTGAGAAGGGGATTGGGAGATTCTTTCCTTCAAGGGGAAATCTGTAATAAGCAGCTCAGGCAGAACCAGAGACAACAATAACAATGGAAATCAGTTGCAACTCTAGGATGGGTAACGGTTCTTTTTTGAGTTCCCAGTATCTTACATGATGTTACGGGAATAGGTTGCCAATCACATGTAGTGAAAATAAATTAGTACCTACCATTTATATATATATATATAATATAAAAATTATATAATATATTCTAATATAATATATTAATATATATTATTAATATATTAATATATATAATTATATATAATATATATATATTCTGTCTAACACATATGTTGAACCTCTGAGGTGCACTAGGTTCTATCTAATGCTTAGAGGTACATGGGATACAATAGTCCTAGTCCTTGATTAAAACAAAATAATTATTTAATTATCTTCATTTCACTTTACTTAATTTTTTCATTTAAGATATTTCTAATTAACAAAATCACAATTGTATTTATCAGGTACAATGTGATGTTTTGATGTAGTTAAGTACATTTACACAGTAGAACAAGCAAACCAATGGTTCACTAAGCTTTAGAGGGTGAAGTCAGGTAGGCAATAGGTAAAGATGGAAAGGATCTTCTGCATATGTAAGAGAATAGAAGTCAAAGTCTGTGTAGTCCAAGGAGTATGGGAAGACCAGGAAGAGAAGACTAAGACGGCTTCGGCCTGCCCAGGTCACAAGTAGACATGGTATCATTCCCTTCAGGCTTGGTTTCCATCAAGTTCTTCAGGTGCAGGCAAACTAAGCCCTGTGCATCTGAAGGAGACTCATGGTCTGGTTATGAGCATGGGAAGCACTGACTATGTGTTGAGCGGCAATACTGAATCTCTGTTCTGTTCCAGACACTGTTCCAGGCCCCGTGGCTCCCTGATGTACTACACAGACACTAATAACCGACTGCCTTCATTTTGGAGAAATAAACAAATGAAACAAGCAGTAAATGGATATGTAATACTCTTTTGAGCATGGATGATGGCTGTACATTACGGTGTGAATAAGTGGATAGAGACAGCAGTGTGTGTGCATGTGCATAGTTCTATGAGCACCCTGGGTCTATGTTCACAGGGACAGAGAAAGCTTGTGTGTCTGATTTATTTCACTTAACATTATGGTCTTAAGTTGCATCCATTTTCCTATAAAGAGCATGTTAATTCTTTGTGGCAAAATAATACCCCATTGTGTACAAATACTATATTATCTTTCTCTATCTGTTAATGGACATAAAGGCCATTTTCAAGATTTAGATATTATGAATTATGCTGCTATAAAAATGGACGTGTGTGTATCACTGTAATATGATGTCTCTAACTTGTTCAGAAAGATACCTAAAGATCACATAAATAGTAAAGTATGGCTGCAGAGAAAAAATGAACCCCTCTCCATTGTTGGTGGGAATATCAGCTAGTATAACCACTGTGGCAATCTGTATGGTGATCTCTCAAAAAACTAAAAACAGAATGCTGTGTTGGCTCACACCTGTCATCCCAGCACTTGGTAGGAGGCAGAAGGATTGCTGAGTTCCAGGCTTGCCTGTGCTACATAGTGAGCTCAGGGCCAGCCTGAACTACAAAGAGACCCTGTCTCAAAAAACAAACAAACAGGGCCGGAGGGTTAGCTCAGTGGTTCCGGTGCCTGCCTTGCAAGCGCAAGGACCTGAGTTCAATCCCCGGTAACCACATATAATGCTGGGCGTGGTGGCTCACGCCTGTAATCCCAGCACTCGGGAGGCAGAGACGGGAGGATTGCAGAGTTCGCGGTGGCTTGCCTGGGCACCATAGTGAGCTCAGGGCCAGCC
>PVIC010012571.1:0-7500 GCA_004025085.1 Thryonomys swinderianus
AAAGAAATGAAATCTTTGCCCTCAAAAGGAAGATGGTTTTTATTCACCATGGTAGAATTTTATTTGACTATTAATCATAAATAATTAGATGTCTTAGTCACTTAAGCACCTTTGAATACTGTCCATAAAATGATATCCAAAGGAATGCACTGTCTCTAAAATTTGGCATTTTAAAACTTGAGTTTAAGACTTATCAGTTATGTGAATTTAAAGAAGTATCATCTGGGAATGTCTATGCTCTTATCTATAAAATGGAGATAATAACAAACACTTATAGGATTGTCAAAAGCAATGTACTAGTGTATTAAACTGTAAAAAAGCATATGACTGCTGGGCATGGTGGCTCATGCCTGTAATCCCAGCACTTAGGAGGCAGAGGCGGGAAGATTGCAGAGCTCAAGACTTGCCTAGGCTACATATTGAGCTCAGGGCCAGCCTGAACAACAAAGTGAGACTCTGTCTCAAAAAAAAAATAGCATATGACTGTACATTTTCCTTATTATATTTACTTCCAGACAAGCTGGGTTTTTTAAAGAATGCTCTTAAATTTGGTAATTTTTTATGAAAGGATTGATGTATTATGTAAGTAACCATCCTCATTGAGTATTTTCTGTGAAAGATAAGCTATGAAACTAATATTGCAAAATAATTTTAAGATAATTTATACTTTAAAGTAATTAGTTTCATTGTTATCATAACATTGAGATCTCCATATTATAATTTTAGTGGTATTTTTCTTAAAAATAATTGCAGTTAATGATCAATTGAACAAATGCTTCTGAATTTGAAATCCATATGCAGCTCCAATACAAAACAAAACTATATAAACTTAATCAGCTTAACTTAATACTGAGACTCAGGAAAGTTACATACTTGGCTTAAGTTTACATAGTAAGACTAAAATATTGTTCCAATAGCATATTCAATTAGTAGAATCATGACATTTTAAAATTTTGAAGACAGGTAGGACTCTAAACTAACTTGTTCATTTGTCACATGAACTTCTGAGTGGAAAAAGCTAATTTACTTTTCCAAGATCATGATGGAATAAGAAAAATTTAATACAAGAGATGGGATGTATAACAAGGTAAAATAGACAATAAGCTAAACTAATTTATACTAAAGTATTTTCTCTTTATAAAGTATCTTTTTCACAAAAATTGTTATGTAGGTTCATGCCTTATATTTCTTCAAATATTTACATCTTTTAAAATTATGAAATAGCTTCTCTTCTTTGGGTTACATGAATATGGCTTGATTTTGTGTTAAAGTCAAGTGGAATTTGGTATTCTAATACTCCAGTAGTAAGTGGGGAGGAATTACTAGGTTATAAGGTATATGTTAATGGTTTTTACATATTATGTTGCATGTTGAGAAACAATTATTAACCAAAAGAGGGATATTAGGAATCTCAGTTGACTGTGAAAATCAAGATATAAATTTATTTTTATTCTTTATGTGTCTTTAAGGCATTTCCTTTTTCTTTGTTTGTTTTTTTTTTTTTTTTGTTTTTTGAGACAGAGTCTCGCTTTGTAGTTCAGGCTGGCTCTGAGCTCACTATGTAGCCCAGGCAAGCCTCAAACTCAGCAATCCTCCTGCCTCTGCCTCCCGAGTGCTGGGATTACAGGCGTGACCCACCACACCCGGCATTTCCTTTTTCTTTGAACCATTTTAAAATTCTTATTCTTCAGAAATTGTCCCTTTTAAATGAGCTAAATCAGAAGAGTTGCAAAAACCTACATGGTGACATTAATTTGACCACAAAAATGTTCAAACGTCCACTTTTGATTCCTCTTTCCAAAGTACCACTGTTGTACGGATGTATTACATGTGAGTTACAACCAAGAATAGCAATGATAATGAATATATTATTGTCAAAAACCAAATATTTCTTAGGATAGTGTGATTTTAAGTACAGCCCTATGGAGTCTCTCTCCTCCGTGACTAAAGCAGATCCACGAACATCACGATGCAGAAGCCCAGGGCCCCTGCAGACATTCCTCTAGCCTGAGCGCAGACCCAGCACCTCAGGGTCATGGTGTCCATGCTCTGCAGGAGCTCCTTGTGCAAGAGATGCATAGAGCAAAAGGGACAGCAAAGCCTTCTCAGTTGACCCCATCTCGGGTGCTTGGCTTAGGTTATTTACAAATTTTCCTGTAGGGCTCCACGTAACTAGAAAAAAACAATTCTAGGTCCAAATGAAACTACCGTGTATTGGTTTTTGCCTTAAAGTCTTATAGACTAGTGCTATCCAAAAGGGATTAAATGGGGGCCGGAGGGTTAGCTCAGTGGTTCCGGCGCCTGCCTCGCAAGCGTTAGGACCTGAGTTCGATCCCCGGTTACCACATATAATGCTGGGCGTGGTTGCTCACGCCTGTAATCCCAGCACTGGGGAGGCAGAGACAGGAGGATTGCTGAGTTCATGGCAGCTTGCCTGGGCACCATAGTGAGCTCAGGGCCAGCCTGAACTACAAAGCAAGACCCTGTCTCCAAAAAGCAAAAAAAAAAGGGATTAAATGGGAATTGCATGTGTGAACTTCTTGTGGTGGCCTGGGAAGGACTCAAAACACAAGACCTTCACTGTGAGCTACCTCCCCTCCCCAGCCCTTTTGTAAAATTATACTCTTTAAAAATTTTGAGACAAGGTCTTTGTAAATGCTTGTTTCCTAGACTGGACTTCAACTTGTGGCCTGCACGCCCCATTCTCCAGGGTGCTGATGTTGGAGGTTTATGTCATCACATTTGGCTATAATTTTTAATGCTGTAGTAGCCACGTTAAAAAAAAACACACACACACACAAATGCCGGACGTGGTGGCTCACGCCTGTAATCCCAGCACTCGGGAGGCAGAGACAGGAGGATTGCTGAGTTCGCGGCGGCTTGCCTGGGCACCATAGTGAGCTCAGGGCCAGCCTGAACTACAAAGCAAGACCCTGTCTCAAAAAGCAAAAAAAAAAAAAAACCCCACAAAGAACAAATTGAATTGATTTTTTAAAATTCCATTTAGTATTTTATACTTTAAATGTTATTTTAATGTGTATTCAGCTCTAAAAAAATATTCAGTGACCTATTTTATATTTTCTCTTTTATACTATATCTGAAATATGGAATAAATTTTCCATGCACAGAACACTTCAGTTTAGAAGATCCCCTTGCAGGTGATCTAGAACCTCATGTGGTTGGTGACTACTCCACGGAACAGAGTCAGTTCATGGCCTGATGTGTGGCTCGCTGAAGGCGTAACCCCAGCCGGCTGGGCAGGAGCTATATGGGTTTGTGCACATATGGGAGTGAGATGCTAAGATATTTTCTCTCCTTTCATGCAGTATGGCTGGGATGCTTGCATATCTGACCTGTAAGGACTTTGTAAAGATAAGACTCTTTATTTCTAGGAAATTATAATTATTTAAAGCCAATATTTATCTGACATCACCATATATGTGATACTCTTCTAGACTATTAAAAATTCATCTAACTTCACAATAGTCTTTTTAAATACTGTTTATTCATATTTCCATGTTACACAAGATGGCTTATAGGAAGACTTGGAACAAATACAGTTAGATATTCCAAATGTGGTCTCTTCACAGTGGAAGAGAAGTAATGTCCTTATGATAGTTGAAATTATTAAGAAAAAATAATGACCATCTGAGACACCTCCCTCATGTACAGTTGGTAGGTGTTGGATGATTCTCACTGTTGACACACTGTAAATATTCCTGAAAGCTATGAAAGTTTATTTTCACACAAGATTTAAGAAACAAAGAGAACATAAAATTACTCACAAAAAGCATTCGCCAAAAATACCACAGTGAATATCATATGAGAAATAAACTTTGGATCAAAAAAGCTCATACCTTAAAGATTGATTGTAATACACCAGTCTGAGTACAGTGTAAGGGTATTTTTTGCAAACTTCGTTTTCCTATCATTTTCAGTTTACCTACAAGGACCTTTCATAGCAGTTATCTTATACTATTTCCAATTTTTCCTACAAAGATATAGCAAATAATATGATCGACTGAAGCTAGTCACAATAAGGAATGTTATTTTCTCATTACTATTATTAGAGATATGTTTATTATATGCCAACAGAAAGCATTGCCTTCTTTGCCTCGATGTAGTAACTTGTACTCATTTTCCAAATCGTCATGCCCTCCTTGACCTGCTCCACCATTCACTTTGTCTGCACTGTATAATGTTAGGTCAATGTATCTCTTTTGAGGCATTGGTATACGTAGTTTTAGGTTTACATATGTCATTATTTGCTTAATGTCTATGTGTATTGCTAAGACACTAAATTACATGAAAGCAAAAACCATAATAATCTTTGCTTATAAACATTAGATATGAGATAATAATAATTGAACTCAAGTAGTTGATTCTGTGGATCACTTTTTAAAACCCAGACCTGTTTGCCAAGTGTGGTGGCTCACGCCTGTAATCCCGGCACTCGGAAGGCAGAGACAGGAGGATTGCTGAGTTCCAGGCTTGCCTGGGCTCCATAGTGAGCTCAGGGCCAGCCTGAACTACAAAGTGAGACCCTGTCTCAAAAAAAAAAAAAAAAACCCAGACCTGTTTAAATCTCAAGGCATCTCTCTCACACACACAGTAACATCAAAATTTGAATCTTGCTTAGGTCATTTCTCAATTTCTCTCCCAAGTCCCTCTTACATGGCATACATCAAAATATTGTACAGTCTTCTTTAACATCCTGTGATTTTCCTTCACTATCTTTATAGCCTTTCCCTTCTACCCGATATTCCTTTCTCCTCCCTCTATCCATGGATCCCTTCCCTCGTCTTTGTGAGCCATGAGAAGGCTTTCCTAAATTTCCCTGACAACTTGGACTGATTGAACTGTCCCCTCATCTCTGAACCCTGACAGTGTACTGACCCCTGCCACAGCGTAAGTGTCTTCTGTGTGGAGACTGAGAAAAGTAGACAAGTGCAATAATTAGTGAAAGGTGACTGGTTCTTACTTGTTGAATTTAGTGGATGAATCTACAAAAATTTCCAAAAAGCATACTTATAGTTCAAGGGAAGCAATTTCTGCTTTGGGATATTGGAGAATTATGTAAGTATTTTTTCAGTCACTGGACAGACCTTCACATAAATATAGAATATTTTTGAGAAGGAGTGGGTTGTCCACACACCCTATGAAATTCTTCAAAAGTCGTGTGTGTATGTATGTATGTGTGTGTGAGATCTGAAAAGAATGATTTTTGTAGTCTATCATGCACAAAGTTATAATTAATTTCTTTGGGTTGTGTTTTGCTTGTAGTGCTGAGGGTCAAAGCCTAGACCTCATGCACGATAGGAAACAATTCTTTACTGAGTTTCCTCATGGCCCCTATAATTAACTTTAAAGGACTGAACACACACACACACACACACACACACATGCACACATGCTGTAGGAAATTCTTATAAAATCTTGGGAATGGTATTAATATTTGCAAGTACCATTTTAAAATGAATTTTCACTGTTTCATGCAGCCCAATTTTTTCCCTCACAATCTCCTCTAATATAAAAAGGGGAAATTCCATACTAAACTATATCTGTAGAGGGGTTTCTTTAGCAAACACTGCCTTTACTTCTCCTTGCTTGTCTTTCTACACAGACTATGCAAGTTAAGAGACAAAATACATGTCATGCTAATCACTCAATGATGCTAAAGCCCTGAGTGCACACAGGTACAATGTTAAGGTTAGATTTTATGAGGAGTTGTTTTTTGTGTATGGACTGTATTGGCACACACTCCTAAACCTTGGAAATCATCTGCTTTGAAAAAAAAAAGAAGTTTACATTAATAACCACTTTTCCAAATGGCAGTTACCACCTACATTTATCATGAAGCATTTCCCACAGTCTTTTCAATTTGCGTTGTACATCTTCTGTTCTAGCACACAGAAGCAATCACCACCCATTAGTGGTTGTGTTTTAGTAGGAGGTGAAAAAGATTTAAAACTACTTGGGTCATTGTCTTCAAAGTCACTTATGATTTTGAACAATTTTTTGCCCTTGTTCCAGTTCATCTTCAAACCTAAGTATGTGTAAATGAGAATGAGTTCTTTTAAAATTATAGGAAATATATTTGTAATAGAGATCTGCACATACAGAGAAAAAAGACTAGTAATGTATCTTTTCCATCCAAATCAACGGGAAACTTGACATGGTCTCCTAGGACCTTCTTCACTGCAGTTGTTAGTTAAATGTAAAGTATGTCAGTTCCTGCAACACCAGACAGTGCATCTTGTCACTGTTCATGTAAACTGTCAGTTTAGTCATTCGTTACACAGCTGTTTTGTATTTGTTTAAAATTAGAAAGTAGAACACACATACAATCAGTGTTAATGTGTTTCCATTATGTATAATATGTTCACATATATTTCACATAATAGTTAAGATACTGAAAGTTCTTCCAACAGTGAGACTGGAATGTCTATGCCTTGTTTTGTGTATTTTCATTTCTTTTAAGAAAGCTAAATTTGCTACTTTATATATATATATATATTACACAATATATATGCACACACACATATAATATGACGACCAAGTGATGTATATTAACATCACAAATATTAGAAGTTGTGATACTTACAGTCTACTAGTTATGAGTTGGCTATTAAAAATCAAAGCCCAAAAAGCAGTCTGAATTCAGGAGAAATCAAGCATTATTTAAAGAAGAAAAAAAGGCAGATTTCTTATTATAATCATTATTACTTTATGTATTTTTCCTCATAAAATAATAAAAATAGATTTTTCTCTGAAAGTTTTGAACCTGAAATGGAAATCAGTTAAGTCTAATGTCCTGAAACGTTGTTCACGAATGACTTTGTAACAAGTGCACCTACTAGACAACACTGGAATACTGAAAATAAAGAACTAGAACAAAACAAAATTGTCTGGAGACACAGATGTTTCATTCATTGCTTCGGAGTTCAGAACACATGGCCAACCTCTGTGATGTCTACACATCACTTCAGTCAAAGGACGTGAGGACCTATTTTTACTTCTAATATAATGTAGCTGTATCATGCCTGTCACCTTACATTTTTAATATTAACTTGTTTACTTCTATAGGAATTTGGAAATTAGTAGCATAACTAATAGTTTTAATCACTGATGTTCACACAACCCATTATTTCAATAGGAAGTCATTATTTGCATTTAACCCAATAGTTTTACTACTACAATATCTATTTCCTTTTACCTGTCCACTAATGGACTTGGATCATGTATATATCATGTATATATCACATACACATCTCTATACCTGTGTACATATAGATGTAATATATGTGTGTGTGTGTGTGTGTGCACATATCCACAGTCAGTGTAAACTATATATTTTTTGAGAGGAATTTTAATTGTTTCATCTCTATCTATTACAACATGAATCTTTTTAGGCACATTTCTATCCAGAGAAAAAGTATAGTTGCTCCATACCATAAATGTAAACTAATACTAAATTTGGCCACCTGCAGAAGTAAATTA
>PVIC010012571.1:17500-20000 GCA_004025085.1 Thryonomys swinderianus
AGCAGTGGTACTTTCTTCCCTGCATTAAGTTTTCCTTTCTTCCCCTCTTCTTTTTTTTTAAGCAAGTCACCGTAAAGATACTTATTCTCTACACCACTTCCCTTTTGAAACATTAAACTGACACTGGAACTGACTGCACAAGATTGCATTTTCTCTTCCTAAACAACTTGAATTGGAAGGTTACTTAGTGTAACAATATTTACTTGCAGAATTGTGTTGTTACCAAGGGTATAATGGATGGTGGCTATGCAGGTTTACGCAAGAATGAGTGAAGCATGAGGCATTAGCCATGTGTTTGACATGTTTCAAATTGCTATAATCCAGCATTAAACACACCCCGCAATTCATGCCATTTCGTGCAGCCATAATCTTGAATAAAGCGTGCACAACCACTTATTATATAAATTAGTATATGACTCCCTGTTATAGTCACAACAGTGCTTTTGTGTTTATTTTGCATCAAGATGTAGTCTTTTATTTGTACAAATAGCAGGATATAAAGACATAGCTCAATTAGACCTCCTTACTTTATGATAGGGTAGTACTGAATGCTAGAGTTGTTGGTTTTATATTTTTGTCTCAGAGTTATAGGTTCTATTGGTATAAAACGGTACCAAGTGAGATAGTTATGTGCCAGAGCAACAATAGAAACCTGCATCTGTCCTATTCTGTATTCACGGTAGTGTTCCAAAGTTTGAGGCTCAACCTGGGCAAGTTCAGTTAATTGTGTTACTCCAGCCACCACCAGGGACGCCGTTGGTCCTGGCTGCTTACCCCATGTCTTCTCTCTCTGGCTTTTTATTTTTCTGTTCTCCCTCTCTCTCATCTTCCCTGTCTTCTCCTCCTCCCTCCCTCCGTGTGTGTCTGCATGTGTGCCTATGTATCTCTGATATATAAACCCACGGATCAATCAAGCCACGTTTGTTCGTCAAGTTTTGAAAGTGAGAAAGGAAGAACGGGCTCTGTCTCCCTCCACATTCCGTCTCTATGGACAGCCCTGCACCTCATGGTCCTGGCACTCTAAGAGCACGTTTTTGTCTATTTGACCTATTACTATGAATGAGATGAATGAAAAGTAATCGATTGCCTGAAAAACTTAGAACAAGTAACAGTATACTTAAAAGTTTGCACTATTTATTTCTAATTTTAAATTATTTTAGTGAAATTATGCAACACTTAATGTTCAGTATCCGGTTCACTCTACTATGTACTTTACCCAAATATATTCCTTAAATGTAATGTTTTTTGAATATGGCATCTTAAAAAGTTTACCTACTTATTTTTTAAAGCTACCATTTATTGTCAAATACATCCAATTTAATTATTTGCAAAAAAATCAATATTAGACAATATTAAGTATTTCTATGTATACTCAAAAAAGTGGGGAAAACCTATATATGCAATAAGAAATTACCTCCAGATATGGTAAATTCTCAATGTGAAAACTTGATTGTGATCTAGAACTTCTGCAAGTAACTTGTATTTAAATAATAATAACTTTTGTGCTCTAGTGGAATTTAATTCATCATGGACACCATGCATTTGAAATCTAACAGTGCTTTGCTAAATGTCTTTAATACTAAAATTGCCTAATAAATCAAAATGCCAAATATGAAGGACATAGTTGAATGTGTAAGAACAAGAACTGAAAAAAGCACGTGGACATTTTACATTTTAAAAGCTGAAGTTGATATCCTTTAAAACGTGATTTGGGAATGGAATTTGTGACAGAATATTATAGATTTTTATTATAATTAGACCTATGATAATTTTAAGTAAATTAAAAACTTGTTTATAAAATATGTGTTACTGTTTTTACTGATTTAAGCAATGCACAAATTAAAGCCATCTTCTTGAAGACAAGCTATTTCTGTAAAATTGCATATTTTCATTCTAAAAACTATGTGAAGCAGATAAAGTTGTAGAACATTTTCACACACTGTTCAAAATGCTGATAACTTTCCCTTAACTAACCAAATGCTGTTAGAGTTTCAGTAATAACAAACACCTAGGACACAGAAGAGCAGAGCAAATGAAAATGTTATCTTCCAATTCAATCACCTGTTAATGTATTAACAACCTAGTATGCAACATATGCTCTGCTCCAAGATCACAAGTAAACTACGTTTAAAACAAAGAAAAGTACTAAAATTATATCGTGCAAATAGTATACAAGACTACAGTTAGGCATTTATCTTTATGCTGCTTTACTTAAAGAGAGGGCAATGATGAATTTGTAATGAGAAGATCTATGTAGATGTATTTTATTTCAGCATTATGATTCTGTACCCATAGTTCAATAATTCCTATTCACAGTATAATTGAAGGTATTTGATAATACTGATAGTTCTGGTGAACTAATTATTGTAAAATATTTCAAAATCCTATTTTTATATCATGCTTTATTGATTTTCACACATACATATAATTTCCATACACAGCATTTATTTCTCAGACATGTGAAAATGGACACCAAGTTTGCCTTTTCAAGTACATGCTA
>PVIC010012571.1:30000-39461 GCA_004025085.1 Thryonomys swinderianus
TATGTAGCCAAGGCAAGCCTCAATCTCAGCAATCTTCCTGCCTCTGCCTCCTGAGTGCTGGTATTACAGGCCTGAGCCACCACGCCCGGCACTGTGGTATGTGGTACTGATTGCTGGTGGACGTGAGTCACCACACCCAGCATTGTATATGGTCACTGGGATCGAACTCAGGACCTTGCACTTGCGAGGCAGGTGCCAGAACCACTGAGCTAAACCACCAGCCAGCCTTCATGTATTTTCTACCTCCTGCATTCTTGAAGTGCTAGTGAGACAAAACCTAACAGATAAATGGAAATGACTGAACCACCCACCCACTGTCATGGTACAACCAGGACATCTTTTCCAAAAGTTATGGGAGTATTTTATTAAGGCAATAGAATATGCAGTGTTACAGTGGTACCTTGGCAATGGTTTCCTTAATAGGCTCTGAGAGACACAATGAATATCAAAACCAACAAGTGTTGAATAAATTGTTTTGGCAGGGGGTTCCAAGGGGATTGTTACCAACAAGGACCAGCTTGCTCGAGGCCCGCCAGACAAACAATGAACCGTTGGACACATTTTCAAATCAGAATACACTACACAGCAAACACGGCAAATTTCAAAGCCATCGAATGTCAAAGTATTACTGTATAGCAATTTGAAGTCCATCCTACAACCAAACCTAGTGATCAAGCTCATTTACAGCGGCATACTTTATATGGCAGCTGTCACATAAACAAAAAAAGGAAAATATTTATTAACCACCTACTATATGCAGCCATGATAAAAACTTTTTCATATACCATCTCTAGTCCTTGCAACAATGCTGAAAACCAGTCAGAAAACTTTCCCAATAACTCAATGATGTGTATCATTATTACTCTGCACAGTTTACAAAATGAAAAACTGAGTCAGAGGAAATAATTTTCCAGAATGACACATCAGTTAATAATTAGGTATGTGAATATAACAGACTTAAATGTTCAATAAAAATAATCATATGAACAATAAAGGGATGCTAAACAATAAAATATCCATTAAAATCTGTTGCATTTATTCATCACTAACAATAACTTACACTTTAAATTCGTTAAAGATCAGCTGAAACTATGTATGTCTTAGGAATAAATAAAAGAAGACACTCATGTATGTGTGAGATTTTTAAATATCTGGGACCAAACTTTGCTTTTGTGCTCTCTAAGCATTATGTTGCCTCCAACCCTGACTCAGAGTTAAATAAGAAGTAATATTGCTCTGACTGTGTGAAGAAGTGGGAAAAATTTTGTATCAATGCTTCATTCAAGAGAAAAAAAAAAACAAGACACAGTAACAGACTACATATCACCAAAGAGAATTAGTGATTTACTGAACAAATATTAAGACTTTAATTGCCACTATATCCATGTTATTTACAAAATTAGTGTAAAATGTGTTTTTCCAAATTTAAATCTCCACTATAAGATTCCAAATGACAAATAAATAGCAACTGAGGAAACAGTGGATAGCCTTCTTCAGAGCACCTGCCCTTGTATCCACAAAGCTTTTCATCTGTGGAACCTCAGAACCCCAGAGAAAGAGAAAACTAAAAGATCCTTACTAGACAATGAAGAGAAAGGTACAAACACTAAGACACATTATGCTAAAATGAAGACTTGCTCTCTCATTGCCCTGTCAATCTGTTATTACAGGTGCTTTTCCAAAATACGACATGGGTGCTGTGAAGCAGTAAGTCACACAGTTGTGATATTACTGGGCTACAGACCACAGATACACACACACTGGTACTTGTTTTGTGTAAGACCTGAAGTAAGATGTTGACATGTGTTTACCTGCAATTATAGGAGTGTACTGTGGCTTATTTAAATTTAAACTTAAAAATCATCAAAGGCATATAATAAAGGGCTAAACTTTACATTTTAAACTATGATAGCCAAATGTATTTCTTATGCTATCTACTTTTATTTATAAACTGCTATATTATATTTATAAGCTGTTAGCTAAGCTCACCATATTTCTTATATTTCTTTCTTTCTTATAGTTGGAAGCAACAAAAATAAAAGTAATTTAATGCCAAAATGGAAGAATGTAAGTTTGTAAATAAAACAAGTATATAGATGAAGCATTGCAATTCCCATTATTACTGTTGTTTGGTTCTACAAATGAAACAACCCAAAATTTAGCATTATATTTTATAAAGGAATAAACAAAAATAAAAGTCATAATATTTGAACATTAAAATAGTGTAACCTTTTAAGCAAATTCTTGAAAATCTGTCAAAGTCAATAAGAAAAAGCTAAGTAATGAAACATGGGGTAAGATACAAGATAAAAAAGAAGCTTTTCCTAACTAACGCTATATGTTGATTTTTTTGCATTTCTCCAGCTATTACCAGGCATCAGTAAGCTTATCATAGATATGGATCCCTAAATGTGTACCCATAATTTTTTCAAGATATCATAACTCATACAAAGGTCAAGGAAAATAATAAACTAGTGATTTCAATATAAATAAGTAGATATGACTGTATAACGTAGCAAAGCAGTGTTTGCTCATAAATGTTATTTTTCTTTATCTTGCCTTGAAGGTAAACTATTAACACAGCATTATTCACACTGTTGAAAAGGATAATTTACTATTTGCAATCTACCAACGCTGACTGGACAAAGTATTTTTCTTGCTCCTTTTCTGAAAACTATTTCTAATAGTGTTGATGAGGGAGCCACAGTGGAGACAACCTTTAACACTGCTGACATGGAAAGTAGCAGAAACTTCCAGAAAAGCTTTCAACATTTCAGTACTGGAACTGCACTGTTATTTTATATGGTAAGTAGAACTTTGGGGTGGTCTGGTATTTTCTCTTTATAGTAGCAGAATGAATTAAAATTTTAAGTACAGCCAAATTTTAGATATCTTTAACTTTCCAGGAGTATTCTTATTTACTACTTTGTTGTGCCGATTGTGAAAACAGTCAAGAGAAAAATACCATTTCCCAATGTTTCTCACACCTTACCTTCCTTTGATAATACAAAATGTGCATGCGAGATAATCCGCTGTCTCTATCCCACCCACTCTCAGCTTTTCTTTACACTATTTCTCATTTCCCCTCACGTCTTGCTTTTATTTCACTCCCTTTTCCTTTTGTCCAAATAAGCACAGATAAACTCACTAAAGTAACAGTTTAAATACTCCAAGTTTACTTCGAATTTTATAGTTTAATGACAATGTGCATCTAAATTATCAGGGAAACTATTAGAGTGAAGGACACTAAGCGTGGGGAAGGAAGGAACAGGAAAAGAGGGATTAGGAAAGAAAGCAGAGAAGAAAAACATGGCACAAAGGGTGTTTTATGCCTTCAAGAGACAATATGGCATGTATTTTTCCTCCCTCTAAAAAGCAAAATTTGGATACTCAAAATAACTTTCTCTTTTAACTTTTTTTTCTCGCTTTAGTGATGGCTCAGCTATTTTCAGGATGGAAACTGCATTATGTGAGAAAAATTTTGCTTAATGCAAGAATGGTTTCCTCACTTTCTAACAACTATTTCTATAAGACATGGTGTTTTAACAGTCCTGCATTCACATACTGAACACAAAATTACAATATGCATTGGAATCAGAATAATGAAATCACTTAAATAAGTTCATCACGTGGAGTCAAAATAAACATTGCATAACACATATTAATCTGCATATAGTTGAAATGTTTGTGTGTTGAATTAATGTTAAAAGTAGGTTTAATTTATTCCCATATTAAAAATAAAATTAGTGGGCCAAAGATTTAGCTCAGTGGTTCCGGCGCCTGCCTTGCAAGCGCAAGGTCCTGAGTTCAATCCCTGGTAACCACATACAATGCTGGGCATGGAGACTCACGCCCACCAGCCATCAATATCACATACCACAGTGCTGGGCGTGGTGGCTCACGCCTGTAATCCCAGCACTCAGGAGGCAGAGGCAGGAGGATTGCTGAGCTCGAGACTTGCTTGGGCTACATAGTGAGCTCAGGGCCAGCCTGAACTACAAAGCGAGACCCTGTCTCAAAAATAAATAAATAAATAAATAAACAAACAAACAAACAAATAAATAAAGTAAAATTAGTTCATTGGAATATTAATTAATAGGCATGCCCAAACAACTGTAACAAAAATGTTTATCTGCAGCCACAATGTTCAAAAGTTACATGGACCATGTAATCATGTAGCTGTGCATATAGCTGCATTTCATTTTTATTTTGCTAAATCTTGAATACCAGAGCTTTAGAATAGATAAATTATATTTTTCCAATTAGATACGTCATGTTGAAAGTACACATATAAACCACGCTTTATTTTTTTTTTTTGGAATGAGATTTGTAACTTTGATTTTATTTTATTTTTTCCATCTACTTTTTTTTTTTTTTTGAGGTACCAGGTATCAAACTCGGGTCCTTGTGCATACAAGGTTGGTGCCGTACCGCTTGAGCTAAATTCCCAGCCCCGCCCACATTTATTTTTAATGAATAAATGGTCTCGGGACTATTTAATTACCCAGCAATCAGTAAAATGTTATTAAATAACCGACGCTTTTTTATATACAGAGTTTTGTTTTCAAATAAATATGTTCTGAAAATGTGGACTATATAAATGAATCAGAATGTCAATGAAATCAAAGAAGGCACACACTTGAGACAACATTTATAGGGAATCACATGATTAAAAAGATAGCAAGCGAGTTCTCTAAGAGGTAAACAAACGATAAATCCCATATCAATAGTTTTACCTGCACAGTACAAGTGCTATAAAAGTAGTATTTTGCCTCACAGGTTAAAAAAAAAAAATGGCCACCTTAGGCCAAGAGCGCATCAGGGAACTTCACGACTGTGACACCTATTTTCACGTGCCCTTTAAACACTACCTCTTCTTACCAGCAGGCAGCACTACGACACCTTCTACCTTTTAGCACTCCGTGTCACAAAGCCATCGGTAACTCGTTCCACGTTATCTGACCTTTGCTTGCGTGCTAGCCTCATTATTTTGGTTCCATGCTATTTAACTCACAGATCTCCTTCTCTTCCTAAAAGTAAATTAGAATTAATAATAAAATACTAGCACTCCCAGGTACAGTATACACGGACACAAACACAAAGCACAGAATTTACAGATGTTACTAATTTCTTTACTAGTTCTGAGTTTATTCGTTATTGTAATTTTAAAAACTGAGCTAAGAGTAGTGTGAAATTGTTTGATTAAATGAATTTTCTTTGTTGGTGTTACACATTTGAGACACTACTGCTTTTATAATTAATATTACATGGACCTCGATGTTAAGTCATCTATTTATCTATATATATAAATTTTAAAGAAAAATAATCAAAGTATTATAAATCAATTAAAAACCTATAGACATAAATGTGTAAGTGAAAATACACTATAATGGCTCTTGTGAACAATTTAGATTCCACATATTAATAGTGGGTCGAATACTCACTTGACAAAATGTTTCCTACTTTAACCAAAATTATTATTTTTTACTTCATCAAAAAGCACTTAAGTGTAAAATGGGCCAACATTAAAATATATTAAAAGAAATTCTTTGGTTGCTTCACTAACTAATCAGAGATACACAGAAAAGGCCCTTTTAAGTTTAATGATACCTGCTCATTAAATGATGCTAAACACTAAAATACCACGAACAGCAGGGAATTTCAGTTTACATTAGAGAAAAAAAGTAAAAGGGTAAAAATGACTGAAGTTGGTCAGTTCAAGCTGATAGGGCACTTCAAGTGAATAACAGAAGAATAAAAGAGACACTTGAGGTTAAATTAGGTCCTCCTATTCCTTTTCTTGAAAGTGGTTAACTTCACAAAATTTATTTGAATTAACTAAACTGCCCAAATCAAAGCAGACATAAAGTTAAACAGGCAACTACACCTCTCAGTAGTTTACCTATTATATAACAGATAAAACCTTCATATTGGAAAAGGTGATTTTGATTCTTAACTGTGTGTATGGTTTTCTTCATCGAGGGGATGGGGCTGCTCCTTTCAGGCCAAACACAGCTCCACAGATTAAATGTGCACAAACATGCAGGAGAACTAGTTTGTTTATATAATTGTGATCTTTCCTATATAAATGAAACTACACTTCTATGAACGAGTATCTATTAATACTCAATAATGTGCCATGTATGCAACTAGAATTCATAGTGCAATATTTAATATCACGTGTTTTCAAAAAAACCAATCATGGCTCTGTGATTTGCAGCCACTGACTTAGAATTTCATGCTCTAAAAGTATAAATTTTCCTTTGATATTGTACAAAGTCTCATTTATACTTCCCAAAATTGTCATGTCCCTAGGTAAATTAGCTTAAACCTGGACAAAATTAAGTTGTGATGATTTGTGATCAATGTCCGTCTGTCTGTTCACTCCTTCTTTCTCCCCTCAGCCATTTTCAACCTTCACTTGTGCTGTTCACTCTTTTTTTTTTTTTTTTTTTTTGCTTTTTGAGACAGGGTCTCGCTTTGTAGTTCAGGCTGGCCCTGAGCTCACTATGGTGCCCAGGCAAGCCGCCGCGAACTCAGCAATCCTCCTGTCTCTGCCTTCCGAGTGCTGGGATTTGTTCACTCTTTTTATGAATGGCCAATCATTCATAACAGTGACTACAGCAGTAGAAGTGAGTTTTTAGTGCTCCTCGGATCGATGAATCTCCATCTTACAGGAAACCACAAACAAAAAGAACTGGTCTTTTTAAAGTCTAAAACGTAAGTCATTAAATAATAAACTACGTTGGGTAACAAATGGTATTTCCCTCTCAGAGGAATCAGGCTGCAAACTTCAAATTGTACTATGTTCACGTTATAGTTATCTTCTGGATGTATAACTTTAAACAAAGGTAGTTTAGAGAGGGCATCGCTTCCATTAAGATCATTCATAATTTTCCTTAATGTTTTCTCTGTCACTGTCAAATATTTATCAGCATTTTCTATGGATTGTATCTGTGGTTCATTTAGGCAATACACCAATTATGAATTTTAAAATGCAAAAAAAAAAAAAAACAAATAAGAGCGGGGCAGGCTACGCTCTTCTCCTATCACTAACAGTGTTATTTAAAGATATTCCGTGGGACATGTTTCCTCAGATAATTTGCCATGAATGAGTTCTACGAAAAAAATGTTTTAGCCTCTGGAATGCTTACCAAAACCTATAATTTATAAAGGCTGACAACTTCAAAGTCCAATCATTCTCCTTTCTGTTAGTTAACTATTAAATACTGTGGTAACATATACCACAAATTCTGAGTCCCAGGAATAGCTTATAAACACTTTAAAAAAATACCCCGTATCAACAGTTCTAATATAAAACAGGTCTCCAGTATCAAAAGATATTTTTCATTTGTGGTGATTGAGTTGACGATAAAAATTTGACCTAATGTGAACTCATTTGGAAGTAAAATGCAACTACATTGATGTGAGGTTGTTAATGGTTTGAGTATATATTTTACTGTAGATATATTATTGTGTTTGATTACAAGTGCTGCTGCCAGACTCCTCAAGGCTGTTATATAATACACATAATGTATACCTAATTACTTTTCCAGAATTCAAAGAATTAAGAATTTTGAACTTAATCTTCCAGGGGATTGAGATAAGGGACTGCATACATATAAAAACAAAGCAGGTTACAACAGAGCACTAGACGCAGTAGAGGAACAAAAAACCCAATAGTATAGGACATGTTGCAGGCCTTTATAATGGCATTCAACAAGAACACATTTTAGCATGTTATGTGGTTTGAGTCAGTTTATTTTTTATCTGCATACATAACAGTGGTTGGCACACAGTAGGTCATCGATAAGTATCACTTTAAGGGATAAATTAAATTCTTATGTTTAGTGCTGATGTTAGCAGACAACTGTGTGAACTGTTTAAAATAGACCAATCTTCACACAAATATCTCCATCACTGGAGACTCAGAGCCTCTCTTCAAAGCATCATAATGATAGAAATGTACCGTGTTCAAATGCTTTCTCTTGTGTCTTAATTTATGGTCATTGGAATACATGTACTGGAAACACGATCTTTAAGAATCAGTTTTCAATATTTCAATTTTTCGAAATGAGACAATCTTCATCACTGTTTTTATTTTTCTCTATTAATTTTCTGTATTTTATCTTAGTATATTTTACTTCAGAGTAACATTGTAACCTGTACAAAATATTCTGAAGCAATATACTGTCAGTAGCATTCAAATGATTTTGCTTTAATTTAGAATGTTAAAGTAATGTTTGAAGCTCCTTTAACCCCAGTTAAGAGATCAGCACAGTAGAGATAGAAAGGCTATGTAATCCCATAAACTTGGCTTTGACCTTTAGTGCCGCCTAAAAGTACCTCAGCCAGCTGCAATGCAGTTATAGTACTCGGTACTCAGTTTCCTCCACTGCCCACATGCAAATGACAATTCTGAGCCTGAGCCTTAATGTAGGGCTTGAGTAAGACACTGAGTGCATGGTAGAAAAAGTTATTATTAAAAGGTAGTGATGTGGGGAGGAAAAAGAGAAGCAGGAGGATGGTTGGAAAACATTAAGTGCATTTTATAACTCTATGTCTGCAATTCAACAGAAGAAACTGTTGCTCTTTAAAAAATCCAAAACTTAGATGCAAATTTTTCAGACCTATGTGCATTTAGATGTTAACAATGTTTTTTCTCTGGACAGCAATGCTGTCAATAACTTCATAGTTTTTGTTAATATTCCTCTATCTTATTTGAATTGACGAATAGTTTTTTTGTTAGCCACAATTCAGTTAGGCTCTGATTTCTTGTGGCCTCTCTAAGATGGTACAAAGGATTATCTAGTAAAATGGAAATTAGAAATAATCTCTGAGATAAAAACAGAGATACTGTCCACAGTGAGAAATATGATTAATAATAAAAAGTAGGATTTGGGAACATGATAGAATCTCAGACAACAAAAGCAATGTGATGTGTTTCATAGCTTTAAACAGAGTTCCAGGTGCTGAAAAATGAGAATAAAGTTTGTATGATATGGTGAATGAAGGTGAGAACAGAATTTCAGACCTAAAGGATAGGATTGTAGTCATTGAAAAGGAAAGGAATAATTTAAGGAAAATGTCAAGGGACCAGAAGAAATCAACCCAACAGTTCTTAGACAATACAAAAAATGATAACAAGACTGACTGGAGTCACTGAGGAAGTAGGAGACAGTGCAGAAGATATATAAAAATATGTTCACAGATACAATAGCAGAAAAGTTCACAAGAAAAGGAAAAGAATTGGATATAAACATAAAGAAAGCATACAGGACTCCAAATGGCAATGGTATAAAAAGAGCTACACCTAGGCACATAATTATCAAGGTTCCAGACAGAAGAAAGAAGAAAGAAGAAGAAGAAGAAGAAGAAGAAGAAGAAGAAGAAGAAGAAGAAGAAGAAGAAGAAGAAGAAGAAGAAGAAGAAGAAGAAGAGGAAGAAGAGGAAGAGGAGGA